>OY769911.1:18545535-18553035 GCA_963669185.1 Dyspetes luteomarginatus | reverse complement strand
TAACCGCGGCTGCTGCACACAATTGGCGGTTTTCCGCATCCGTATAATACAGTAATCGTCTGAGTGAGAATTCTGTGCTCTGTTAACGCCATTGAGCTCACCTGGTGTGGGGGAAGGGACGAGGTTACGATCGTAGATTTCTTTATTCCATTCGTACTTTTTGGAGGCTCAAGTCTCAGCTCTATTTCTTCTCCTTTTACTATTTTTTACCTTTTACGCATTTACAATGAGAATATATATATATATATATATATATATATATATATATATATATAAAATAGTAAAAGGAGAAGAAATGTACATATATACGACGTGTATGTACTTTAAAGGTACTTTATATCACCTTGAACTCGCTCTCGCGAGATATCGCAACCGCCAAATTCCGATTTCCACAAGTCGTCGTCGACATTTACACCTCTCGTCGTCGTCGTCGTCGTCGTCCAGACGATACGAATGTCCTGGATTAAAAGTTTTCGTTACACTGCGAGGCGAGAGAACGTTTTTCCGCGTGTTATTTATATCGGCCATTTCTTAGGGGCTCTTTTTATCGTTTGTATATATATATATATATATATATATATATGGAGAGATATATATATATATCGTTTTCTCTCTGATGGGATTTTCATGGGCCAGATTTTTTTTTACTCAACGTATATATATTTTTTCCAACAAACCCAAGCTAGAAAGAGTGAATTTGTGTGATTCTAATAAATGTTCGAATTGATGAAAAAAAAAAAAAAATTGCCATTTGAAAGGTTTTTTGTTAATTGCATTAAATATTACTAATTATGCAACAAATATAAAAGATTTATATATAAAATTTTATTTTATCCAGATCAAATTATTTTTATATTATGAGAGATAAATCTTATTTCATAATTCAAAGCGTATTTTTTTTTTTTTTTTTTTTTTTTTTTCGTACTACATATATGTAAAGGAAAAAAAAAAATATATGCTGAAGGAATCTCGTTTTTTATGTATAAAAACCGGCTAATACAGACGAATAGCCTCCATTATAGTTACCAGTCGTCATAATTAGACGAGGAATCGGTATTTTCGCTTCTACAAAAAATGACGAGGGATGAGAGAGCGAGAGAGAGAGAGAGAGAGGGTGACCAGGGGGATTGTAACACGCGCGAGAGCATCACGGAGTCTCGATAGTTCGAAAATACGATTAGCATTTTTTGATTTGCATATTGACGGCTTTCGTTAAAATTTATGAATATTTTATCATCATGTACATATATATATATATATATATATATATATCTCACTCCATCGCAGCATCTATCCTCTTTCTCATCGAGCTGAGAAGATTATAACTTCGCATGGCTACCGTTACGTTTATACGAGGGAGAATCGTGCAAGAGAGAAATATGAACCGAAAGATTGGAAAAAAAAAAAAAAATGGTAAAAGAAAAAAAAAAGTATTAATGGATATCAAAATTCACACTCTTTAAAAATACTTTAACAGCTATTTTTATCTTCATTATGGCAATTTAAGTGATATCAGCGATATAAAGTCATTGACGAGAGATCGATCGAACTATATATACATATTTTATTATCAATCGAAAAATTCTGCTAAAATGAATTATTTATACATATATATATATATATATATATATATATATATATATACACGAGAAGAAATTTACGACAGTTATCCAGAGTAGATACGAAACGAGCTGCAAGTCCTGCCTGTCAAGATCCTTACGAAGATATTGCCGGAAAATTTTCTTTCGCATTTCCACAACGCTCGGAAAAGACGGTGTCTCGTGGCACGTGGCCTGATAACCGAATCCCTAAATGATAAGGTCGAGGCCACCAAAAGCTCATATCGCAAGAAAATTCTATAGAGACGCGTCAATGCCGACGGAAATTCCTTCAGGTGGTTCGAGAGGATGGCCAATAGGTGGAGCCACTTAATACTTTTGTTCGTACGGTTTTGTCTCTGTCTAATCGTAAATAACTATAAAAATGTATATTGCCAATTTCTCAATACATGGGGCTAATTTTTCATTATCGTATGATAAAAATAACGATTACTGCAATTATTATTATTATTATTTGGGTTATTTATTATTGTAATTAAAAAAATATTCTCAATTAATATTTATCAATAGTGAGATCGTAATTTTTCATATTATTTTGAGATTGGGAGTAATAAACAATTTTACAAGTCAATTAGTTTCAACGAAATTTAAAATATTTGAGTTATTGACAGGAGGCTCTTGGCCTTATTGATATTCGAGATGTATTCGTGGTGCAAGCTTTGAGCTTTCGAGTAACAATCTTGCCTCGAGTAACAATCCTGCCTCGAGTAACAATCCTGCCTCGAGTAGTAACAATCCTGCCTCGAGTAACAATTCTGCCCCGAATAACAATTCTGACTCGAGTAACAATCCTGCCTCGAGTAACAATCCTGCCTCGAGTAGTAACAATCCTGCCTCGAGTAACAATCCTGCCTCGAGTAACAATCCTGCCTCGAGTAACAATCCTGCCTCAAGTAACAATCCTGCCTCGAATAACAATTCTGACTCGAGTAACAATCCTGCCTCGAGTAACAATCCTGCCTCGAGTAACAATCCTGCCTCGAGTAACAATCCTGCCTCGAGTAACAATCCTGCCTGGAGTAGTAACAATCCTGCCTCGAGTAACAATCATGCCTCGAGTAACAATCCTGCCTCGAGTAACAATCCTGCCTCGAGTAACAATCCTGCCTCGAGTAATAACAATCCTGCCTCGAGTAACAATCCTGCCTCGAGTAACAATCCTGCCTCGAGAAACAATCCTGCCTCGAGTAACAATCCTGCCTCGAGTAACAATCCTGCCTCGAGTAACAATCCTGCCTCGAGTAGTAACAATCCTGCCTCGAGTAACAATCCTGCCTCGAGTAACAATCCTGCCTCGAGTAACAATCCTGCCTCGAGTAACAATTCTGCCTCGAATAACAATTCTGCCTCGAGTAACAATCCTGCCTCGAGTAACAATCCTGCCTCGAGTAGTAACAATCCTGCCTCGAGTAACAATCCTGCCTCGAGTAACAATTCTGCCTCGAGTAACAATCCTGCCTCGAGTAACAATCCTGCCTCGAGTAACAATCCTGCCTCGAGTAGTAACAATCCTGCCTCGAGTTACAATCCTGCCTCGAGTAACAATTCTGCCTCGAGTAACAATTCTGCCTCGAGTAACAATCCTGCCTCGAGTAACAATCGTGCCTCGAGTAACAGTCTTGCATAACTAACGTCCTCGGTCTCTCTCTCTCTTTCTTTCTCTCTCTCTCTCTCTCTCTCTCTCAGTCGGTGGTATGAAACGAGAGCGCGAGACCCGCCACCAATCAATGTCTCGATTACCGATAGTTTCGGAATTTCATTATCGCACATACAAACCCATAAAATGGCCATTATTTAGAAAAGTTAAATTCTCGAGAGCCACAGTCGAGGTAGCCGGGAAAAACGTTAAAAAATACTACTCGGGTTCACTCGAAAAAAAAAACAAAAAGAACTGTTGAAAAAATTCTCCCTGTTGCATCTTCTAATATCGCTCATAATACGATTAATCGATTAATCGAAAGAAAAAAAAAATTAACCAATAAAAAAAATTCCCTTTTATAGACACTCGCGAATTAAGATTCATCTCGTGAGACTTTTCATCGTGCTATATAAATTTTTCAATAATTTCCCAATTTTTCCCGATTGGAAAATTGTGTACGAGAGAAATTTTCGATCGTTAAACGATGAACTCGAGCTTATCGCCTGATAATATCGAGTAAAAAATAAACGTGGAAACGAAAAGACCATAGGCAGAAGGGCCCGAGCCAAGGACAAGTCTGCTTGTCCTAATATGTGGGACGAATTTATTTTATTCTCTCGCCGCGTCACACACTCGATGAATACGACGCGACGTTTCGATTTCCAATTTAATTTCCTGAGATAATCTCGTAAATAGTTGGCGGTAGCACCAATACGAGAGGGTGGGGGGGGTGGTTCTCTTTTCAGCGTTTCAGTAACATTTTCTCTCTCTTTCTCTTCGTTTCATCCAGAATAAAGTGAGGTAAAAAGGGGAAGACAGAACGAGTGAGTATTTTTCCTTTTTTTATGCCATTGCAATACTTCATGTGCATTATTATATATATATATATATATATATACATACATATACATATACATACATACATACATACATATATACATATACATATGCATATACATATACATATATATATATATATATATATATATATATATATATATATACCGAGCTATGATACAGCTCGGTAGAAAGTCGCGCGACGAGCCCGCTGGGAAGGACGTCAAGGTGAAAAAGGGTGAGGATAGTGGGAGCGTCGAGGGTGGAAGTGGTGGTAGGGGGTGAGGGAGGGGGGGGGGATCGTTTGAAAACAAGTGATTTATCATTTCTGGACCAGTGGCTGAATTGGCATGGTGGATTCCACAGAGAGAAAGGGAGAAAAGTAATGCAAGCGCGAGGAAAATAGCGAATGGGAAAAGCTGGGAGAGACCGCGGATAGAGAGAGAGAGAGAGAGAGAGAGATGAAGAGTCTCCTCTCTCGGTATACCGGAAGAAATATTTCCGTCTGTGACAGTTGTAACGTAGTGAAGAAAAGCCCGCGAGAATCGTGTACAAATATATATATATATATATATTTATACACGATTGTGAGATATATATATATATATATATGTATAATGTGCATGAAAGTAGACGAAACGCACGCGAGAGAGTGAAAATGAGAAAGAGGCGAGAAATTCTGATGAAAACTGAATGGAGAAAAAAAAGGGCAAAGAAAATTTCGCGAGCATAAAATAGTCTGGGCAAGTTGACGTTCCTGCCGACGGAAAACGATTTGGAACCATCGGAATTGTATAGACATGAATAATAATGATAATAATAATAATAATAATAATAATAATAATAATAATAATAGTAATAATAATAATAGTAATAATAATAATAATAGTAATAATAATAATAGTAATAATAATAATAATAATAATAATAGTAATAATAATAATAATAATAATAATAATAATAATAATAATGATGATGATGATGATGATGATGATGAATTTCTTTATCACTCTTTAAATTCATTGGTTTGTCTTTTTTCGTTTTTTCGTTTTTCGTTTTTTCTTTTTTCGTTTTTTCGATTTTTCTATATATACTTCTCGTCGTTTTGTTGCACGCGAGAGACTTTTTCAAGAATATATTCTCACTGGCTACTTCGTTTCTCGCGCTCTTGTGCGAGGCCGGTAACGAGCTTGTGGCTGCTCTGGACCGAATATATTTGCGACTTTACGGTGAAGGCGTCTTCCAACTGTGGAAGGCGAGAGGCAGCGAAAAAGGAGAAAGAAAGGGAGAGAGAGAGAGATGAGGTAAGCTGAGAATCTGCGATATCCTCTCCATACCCTCACGTGTGTGTATTACTCTCCCAATTAATTCTTCCATATAGCATCAAGTTTTATATGTTTCTTTCATTTTTCATTATTATTATTATTATTATTATTATTATTATCATTAACCGCAGCATCTAATTATTGCCAATGGTGAAAAATAATTCGGACTTCCCGGTAGAATTAAAAAAAAATAAAAAAATAAAAATGGTACAAGGTAATCGTCATAGTTTGTCTGCTCCCGCGCGGTCTCTGGCGACTTTTGGACCGAGGTTAGCGCGGGTCTAGTCTCTCATTCTCCTCCGCATGACAGAGAGCAGTTGAATTAAACGTCTGGTATGGCTGCAAGAGCCCTAAAATGTGGATGGTGAGACGAAACGAAGATATATATCGAGCCGACGGTGGTTACATTAAAATACACATATATATATACTATATATATACATATATATAGTATATATATATATACATATGTGCGTTTTACATAGTCGGTCGAGAGAGCAAGCGGTGGATCGAGAGAGGCTGATGAGCATCGTGCATAGGTTTTAAGGGCGGAGCACTGTCCATCTACCTGGCATCAGCGGAGATCGAGTCGAGAACTCGTGAGGGAATAACCGAGACAGAGAGACGGAGAGCGACTGGTCAGACGCGCGCATTCTATTAATCTGTAGGATTCAACGTGGCTCAATGGCGTGCGCCTTTTCATAGAGGGCTCTCTTTCTCGCGAGAGAGAAAGAGAGAGAAAGAGAGAGAAGGAGAGAGAGAGAAAAAAAAGAACGAATACGAAACAAAAATGAAAAAAAGGCTAAAAGAGTAACGAGGTGGTGGGACGAAAGAAAAGGAAATATATATATATATATATAAGGAATATATATATATATATATATAAGGAATATATATATATATATATATATGAGAAAGAATCGAAGATGACGAGGACGCGAGGACGAAGAGAGAATCGAGGAATTAGAGAAGCTTAAGACGAGAGAAAAAAGTCTATTATATGAACGCAACGCGGGTGCGTGGGTGCCATGATGCAGCCAGAGATGGAGAGAGAGAGAGAGAGAGAGAGAGAGAGAGAGAGAGAGAGAGAGAGAGAGAGAGAGAGAGAGAGAGAGAGAGAGAGAGAGAGAGAGCGAGAGAGAGAGAGAGAGAGAGAGAGAGAGAGAGAGAGAGAGAGAGAGAGAGAGAGAGAGAGAGGGAGAGAGGGAGAGAGGGTGAGGGCAGAGATTTGAGAATTTTTCTCTCAATTTTGTTGACGATGCCGAGGTAGAGAGAGAGAATTAAGGAGAGACGAGTTATTCGCACTTCGTTCTTAACTCCACGTGTAACTATATATATATATATATATATATATATATATATATGTCGTACCGATGCTGAAAGCCGGCTGTCGATGTTCGACCCGATAACGCCTTTTCTCGTCGATCGTCTCTCACTGCGTGTCGTCGTCGTCGTCGTCGTCTTTGTCGTTTCTATGTCTCTCATCTGTTTCACGGCAGTTTGACTGACTGGCTCACTGACTAACTGACTGATGTTGAACGCCTTAGCTTATATATATATATTTTTTTTTTGTATATATATATATATATATATGTGTGTGTGTGTGTATGTATATATGTATATATATGAATACTACTCCCTGTATATGCATCGTAGAGAATTTCGACCCAATGATTTTGTGCCCACGTGATGTATTTCATAAAGATCTTTATTGTTGGATAGCTTAAATTTTATGGATTTTCGTGCTCATTAGATTATGATCGTTGAAAAAAAAATGATGAAAATTGAATTAAAAAAGTTTTTTTTGGGAATTACTTAAATCGTACGGAGCTGTTCCAGAACAATTTAATAGGCCAGACACGATGATTCTGAATTGAGAAATGTTTGGGTTTGGTAAAAAATTGACTGAGGTGGCGAAAGTCGTTTGTAATCGTGATGAAACTTTCTTACATTTATTACAGTTTTTTTTGACGATTTATTGCGAACTTAAAGCGATGATGTAGGAATATTTGTACGAGGAGAATAATTCATGTCAAGTAATCGAAGGCAAATTGTGTGAAAGCGATATTATTTAAGAATT
>OY769911.1:18433375-18545335 GCA_963669185.1 Dyspetes luteomarginatus | reverse complement strand
TGCCTGCTGCCTGCTGTCCCTCCCCCTCCCCCGGCGACCATCCCCCTCCCGTGGATATACTTTTATACCCAGGATGCAGAGATAAAAAAAAAAATGAATAAAAAAATCCTCGCGCTCGCTCGCGGATAATCGAACCTCCACTAATTCTTATAATGTACAAAAACTCGCGAGGCTCATGACTCGTTTTTTTTTTTTTTTCCCCTGGGCGTCACTCTCTCTATGGTGCGAATGGATTGCGCCCCCCCCCCCCACCCCGCCGGTGCCATCAACATCCCCCTCCCGTGGATATACTTTTATTTCCAGGATGCAGAGATAAAAAAAATAAATAAAAATAAACCCTCGCGCTCGTTCACGGATAATCGAACCTCCACTAATTCTTATAATGTACAAAACCTCGCGAGGCTCATGTCTCGTTTGTTTTGTTTTGTTTTCTTTTTTTGTGACCTATCTTGACGCTGGTGCTATGCTGCTCCTGCTCCTCCAAGCGGAGAAACGCTGTACAAGGTGAGCACGAATGTCGTTGAGCGGCAAAAAAAAAATAGAGAGAGCCCTCGCGTTTGTGCTGTGTCGCCTAGCTAGTTGAGCTAATTACGTCGTCTGCTCACGAAAACTCGTGGTTCTTGCTACATTTACTATATGTGTATATATATATATATATATCGTAAATGTAAATCTATATATATATATATATATATGTATATATATATATGCATATAACTAACCCTAGTCCGCGTTAAGGACGCGATCGCCGAACGATTAGATTAAATCGAATTAATGGCTCTTATGGGGCGCGCAGAGCGGATTACTCCTGTTGAAAGCGTCGACGCACGAATACTTGCTCCCTCCTTGGTGACTCTTTCTCTTCTCTCTTACTCTGACAGCGTTACCTATAGGGGGGAATGACCAAGGGAACTCTCGCAGTTCCCCTCTCTCTCTCTCTCTCTCTCTCTCTCTCTCTCTCTCTCTCGCTCATTCACTATGCCACGACATGTATTACTGTTGCCAGTCACTGGCCCATGTGCTATGTGCATGTGTACCAAAGCCCCAACTCGATAAATCCTTTTCTTTTCATACGCACATAAGTCTACGAGGGCATTCATAAATGATCGTACAAGTGCAACGAGTATGGTAACGCTTGACCGTTACATTGGACCATATTGGACTTTGGTACTTAAATTCTTGTCTATTTGAGCGCCACCTGCATCGGACAACTGGTGCGATTTTTTTGGCAAAAGTTTACGCGTGTACCAAAGTTTCAAATGTATAAATCATTTTCTTTTGATACACATAAAAGTGTACGAGCAATAAATGATCGTACAAGTGCAGCGAGTATGGTAACGCTTGACCTTTACATTGGACCATATTGGACTTTGGAACTTGAATTCTTGTGTATTTGAGCGCCACCTGCATTGGACCATATTGGACTTTGGTACTTAAATTCTTGTGTATTTGAGCGCCACCTGCATTGGACTATATTGGACTTTGGTACTTAAATTCTTGTCTAATTGTCCGATGCGTGTATGCGTGTACCAAAGTTCCAAATGTATAAATCATTTTCTTTTGATACACATAAAAGTGTACCAGGATTCATAAATAATCGTTAAAGTGCAGCGAGTATGGTAACGCTTGACCGTTACATTGGACCATATTGGACTTTGGTACTTAAATTCTTGTCTAATTGTCCGATGCGTGTACCAAAGTTCCAAATGTATAAATCATTTTATTTTGATACACATAAAAGTGTACGAGGATTCATAAATGATCGTACAAGTGCAGCGAGTATGGTAACGCTTGACCGTTACATTGGACCATATTGAACTTTGGTACTTAAATTCTTGTCTAATTGTCCGATGCGTGTACCAAAGTTCCAAATGTATAAATCATTTTATTTTGATACACATAAAAGTGTACGAGGATTCATAAATGATCGTACAAGTGCAGCGAGTATGGTAACGCTTGACCTTTACATTCGACCATATTGAACTTTGGTACTTAAATTCTTGTCTAATTGTCCGATGCGTGTACCAAAGTTCCAAATGTATAAATCATTTTATTTTGATACACATAAAAGTGTACGAGGATTCATAAATGATTGTACAAGTGCAGCGAGTATGGTAACGCTTGACCTTTACATTCGACCATATTGAACTTTGGTACTTAAATTCTTGTGTATTTGAGCGCCACCTGCATCGGACAACTGATGCGATTTTATTGGCAAAAGGGCTTAATCCTATTGCCGATTAATTTCGTCCATTGTTCTCGCTCTGAAGACTCAAAGATATTTCGTCAGCTGGTCATATATGACGCACGCATATTGTCAATAATCTGCCCCCCAGCAGCGATATCAGGCATAATAGAGGTCATAAGAACGTACAGAAAGACGCGTGAGAGAATTGGGGAATAACTCAGTAAAATGAAAAACTTCCATAGAGGGCTGATAATAAAATGTATGAAAAGTAAATGTTAAATATTTAAGATGAAGAATTAAAATTAAAAAATTTCTTAGATTATGACAAAAATGAAGAAATATTGAAATTTAAATCGCTGCTAAATTACGATGTTATTTATTCAACAGTCAAAAATTTTCGTATCTCAAGACAGATATCATTTAAATATTTAAGGCGGCCATTGTGATCTAAAATTTTTTATACATGGTTAACGACAATGGCAGACAAAAGGACTTTATCATGAACCTTTTGCAGGGTTAATTCTTCGATTCATGGGCCCTATAATTAATTTTCCAAAAAACAATTTATATTACTAACGAAATCTAAAAAAATCGGTTCAATTGCGAAATTAATAAATGCAAATTGTTTTTGCAATTTTTAGCGTATCACATTTCCTTAAAGATTCTATAAATATAGTAAAAATTTAAGACGTTTGACGTTTTTTAAGACGCACCCTTAACGTATTAAGAAGAAGAAAAAAAACTTTCGTCATAAATTTCACTATGAATTGCTTGTATTCATACGAATAATGGAAAAATTATGCAATTATTAACAAACATAATATATATATATATATACTAATATTGAAATTTGTAATTTTTATATTTTTCAGCTGCTAAAAGTAATCAAAATGGCGGAGATTACAGTGGCAATATAATTACCGGATCAGGACTTTCAATCGGCTTGGTTACCGGAGGTGTAACAACCGTTTATTCAACATCCGGTTCGTCTGGTGTTGGTGGAAATGGGAATGGTGGAATTATCACCGATGGCCCATCGGTTAATTGTCTCAGTGGAAATGGCGGACCAAATGGGGGAAATCTTGGCACCCCTGTAACCACATTGAGCTCAATCTCCTCAAGTACTTTTAATAATACCGGACGGACTAATTTTACAAACAAACAATTGACCGAGCTCGAGAAAGAATTTCACTTCAACAAGTACCTGACACGCGCCAGACGCATTGAAATTGCCTCGGCATTGCAGCTCAATGAGACACAGGTCAAGATATGGTTTCAGAATCGTCGCATGAAGCAAAAAAAACGAATGAAAGAGGGACTCATCAGTGGTGATCATGGCGGAAGTGGCAACGCCATTACGAGTAATGCAAATTCCACTATTTCCGGTGGCATATTGACAAATAACAGTAACAATAGTACAAGTCACCTTGGCAATGTGTGCAGAAGCACAAGTAGCTCACCCACAGGATCCATCTCATTCTCCACCGAGAACAATTGTCGTGATTCATCCCCTACGTTACCCTCCGCCAACGAATGACCGCCTAATGAATTTTTCAAATTTCTAACCTTCGAGAGAATACGATAGTCAAGGAAGTAACAGAGAAAAAGGAGAGGGAGAGAGATTGCTGCATTTTTCAAATCGATGCCATTTTAAAATGGCCGCGATGTATTAGGCACAAAACAAAATGGCTTCATCACAGTTTTTGTTGACGACTGACTCTGTTTAAAATTGAACCCTTCCCTGCCCTCTCCTCCTCCTCCCCAACCCTCGAACATATACGCAATTTTTCGAGGGTTTTTCCTCGAGATTGGAATATTTCTTTTTTGTTTAATTCATAATTTTTGGTTTTATGATGTCAATGAAAAATACAATAATATGATGGTCATCTCAGAACGGAAATTCGTCTGGGATTATTTAATATTGCAATAGTAGAAGAGGATAGAAAAATATTTGCAACGCAGTCGGAAAAATTTCTTATCCCTTGTAAATTTTTACGTTCCTGTATGAAATATCCGCTGGACTGCCGGCAGGTTAAACCGTCGCGTGCACACTTACCTTTTTTTTGCCCCATAGTAATTTTTACAGTGTCATCACGCGACCATAATTTAAGAAGTGTATAGCGTGCCGTGTGGCTGCTCTCTCTCTCTTTCCTCTCTCTTTCTCTCTCCCTCCCCTTCCTCTCTCTCTCTCTCTCTCTCTCTCTCTCTCTCTCTCTCTCTCTCTCTCTCTCTCTCTCTCTCTCTCCCCCTCTCTCTCTCTCTCTCTCTCTCTCTCCTCTCTCTCTCTCTCTCTCTCTCTCTCTCTCTCTCTCTCTCTCTCTCTCTCTCTCTCTCTCTCTCTCCCTCCCTCTCTCTCGCCGTCACTCCCGCCCTTCCTTGACTTTGGCTGGGAGTTGGGCGCGTGTCCCATTCACTCACGTATTTATATTTTCGCCCCTTTTTCACACATTTATTTGGAAACATTGAAAAAAAATCAAATGATATTTAAAGCAAAAACACACAAACATTTTTTTTTGTTCCTATACTTGTCGTAACATCGGCGGATATTTTGAGCGAGGCAGAAAAAAAAGTTCTGTCCGTCACTGAAAGAATATTTGACGAACTTTGGCAAAAGCCGCTATTAATTTGCACTGCTATTGTACATACTCCGAGCAGGAAGAGAAGAAAAAGTATCGAGTATAAAATATATATATAGATATAGATATAAATCGATGTAGGATATTTATAGTGTAGTAGATGTGAAGCGGCCGAGAAACCAAAAGTTACCAAATACCTCGCGATTAGTATATATATATATATAAATATATTAATACTATCAAACTCATGCAACTCTAGCCCTATACATAGAAAAAAACAAACGATTTTTCGCATTATTACTAATTGATATAAAATTCAATCGCGATTGGAGCGCCACTGTATCTGGGTGATAAGATTATGCAACAAGTATCGGCGTGTGTTACCCACAGTCGGCATTTGAAAATTACTCGAGATTTAATTATTGTTTTTTTTTGTTTGCGCGTTAAAATTTTTTTTATACATAATGGGCGTTTGAATTTGAGTTCGAATTTTTCGTCGTATTTATAGAACGAGTACGTGTACATTTTTTTCAATAATGTACCAATTTATTGTGATAGCGCGAATATATTACGTATAATAAGTCGCGTATACATCTATATATAGTAAAAGTTGATGGTGAAAAAAGAAAAAAACA
This sequence comes from Dyspetes luteomarginatus, assembly GCA_963669185.1. NCBI lineage: Eukaryota > Metazoa > Arthropoda > Insecta > Hymenoptera > Ichneumonidae > Dyspetes > Dyspetes luteomarginatus. The sequence continues at coordinate 18,539,936 of OY769911.1, read as the reverse complement.
AAAAAACTCAATCCTCGATCTAAATGAATTTATGTATTTAAATGTAAATAGAAATCCCTTGTAAACTTGTGAAAATAAGGCCCTTTCTGAACCGAAACAAAAAAAATTGTCTCATAAATTAATAATACTCGTATTATATACCATTTTGGAAAACATATGGAAATACTTTTTATGCCTTGACAAAATTTGATGGGCATTTATAATTTATGAAAAAAAAAAAAAAATCAAGTTTGAATTATTTGATTATATTTATTATATATATATTTATATATATATATATTATTATTTTTTTTTGAGACTTGGAGTTTAGCCAAGTTCCTCGTGAATTGTAATTGTAATTATTTATAGATTAAATCGACGAGGTAGCGACGAAATATATATATATATATATATATATATATATGATAGTCAACGGTTATTGAGAATCGAGAGTGACTCTGTAAACCATTAAAACAAAAAAAAGAAAAGAAATTCCTACTATCTTATACGAATTATCATTTGTGTCGTCATAATAACGGGGACACTGTAAGAAAACTGATATTGTAGAAAGAATAAAATATTATTGTAATAAAGTACGGGAGAAAATCAACAAATATATCATTTTTTTTTTCATTCCAAGTAAATTTATATGATTTATTGATTAATCAATTTTCTATAAATTTCTGTTTGCATTTTTGAGCATTGCGCTTATTTCAGGTTCAACTTATATTCTTCGACTTTTATTCGTCCCTAAATTGTCGTTTGTACTCTCATTTTATGCAATATCGACGGAGATTCATCGATTCCCATTCATTTTCGCATTCACTACACAAGTGTGAGCGTCTCACAGCTTCGCGAATCGGCCGGGCGGTGGCGCCACCGTACGGCGGCTTAAATTTCAGCTCCCCTCAGACGCCTCGACGATGCGTCAAAATTATTTACTTTGAAAACTATTGAATGGACGCTTTTCAATGTATTTCTGTGCTGCCTGCACAAATTATTTATCCAGCTAGCACGAATAATTAACAAAGTAATGGAAAGTTTGGGTGACCTTGAGACATGGAAAAATCAGCTAATCGAGGAGGAGGAACTTTTAACCAAACTAATCGCTCAGATTGACCAACAGATCAATTCTCTACAGGTTTGCAAATGGAAAAATTTCGAAGATTATTTGTTTTTTTTATCAAAAACGATATTAAACGTTTATAATTATCATGCGATATGTACTTACAGGTAGAACAGATGGAATTAACAAGTTCAATGCACTATAACGATGTTGAATTACCAGTAGAGGAGAAACCACAAAACAATCAACAAATCGATATAACAGCACAAAAGTTGGATCTGACCATACCAGCTATTACAAAGAATGATATGGAAGAAGAAGAAGAAGAAGAAGAAGAGGAGGAGGATGATGATTTATAATCAGAGTTTAATTTTCTACATTTTTGTATAATTTTTTCATTATAAATAATCAAAGATTGAACTGGATAAACAAATACATGTAATTCAATTACTTTTTTTCATCTGGAAAATTTCATCGTATTAACTTTTTAGCTCGCACATTATTTTTTTTAGGGGTTGAATCAAAAGTATAGTATAAGGATAGAAAAAATCTCATAATTACTGCAATTGAACTCGATTTAAAAAAAAGAGGGAGAGTTCCATAAATTTATTTTGTTAGAACAATAGTTATAAACTAATATGAAATAATGAGACCAATCTGTACAGTTGTCGGGTAAGTTTGAAAAATTCGTAATGCATATGAATCACTTGTATCGATACATTCACAATCACATCACTGCTTATTTCTATGTAATCAATTAATCGCTGATGATTGAGTTACAAAAAAAAAAACCGCCGATAAATCAACATTGAAGTGTTATTATTATTCATTCCCTTAACTTAATTGTAGCCTGTACAAATTTACGATATAGCCATTGGGTAGAAATGCTCCAATGGTAATATTTCAACGTTATTTCCTAATTTATTATACATTCTAGTACGTTTTTTTATGTTGGATCATCCCTATGAGGGATAATTTTGAGGTGGTGGTCCGAGTTGAGAGGGATCATCGACTACCAAACTCGTGGGTTTGAATTGTTCGGCCGAGAGACGAGTGAAAAGTATCCCAACGCCTTCAATCAAAGCTAGAAGCATTCCTCCGATTATTGCACTTCCGGCCATTGCCGGAAGTCCATTCCTCGCTGCTAAAATTCCACCAGTTGCTGCACCACTAATTATCGAGTTCCAGGGATCTTCCTTTTGTCTGAAGTGGACCAGGGTGCAGTCAATTGTTGAAAACATTCCACCCCATACGGCAAAATTTCCGGCTATTATCGGCGAGCGTTGCTTAATGGCCATGAGACTGCCCAAAAAACGTTTGTTCATACCGCTCGGTGCATTGCGAAATCCTTTTATGCTCTGAAATACGGCACCCCCAATGGCACCCATTGTAAAAGCACCTCCGCAATCGTCGACTATTCGCCATGGACAAGGTTCTCTCGCGTATTCCTCCATTTTTGTATTATCTGCGTAAAAATTACAAACAAAAAAAAAACAATCCCTGAGGGCACAGCGTAATTTTTTGGAGGTTAGAATGATGACACAGGCCATGACAAGCCTGAGAGACGATTAATTCCTCATGACGAATCATTCGATTGGCAATTAATTGTATCGATCAACTTAATGAGCTCAATATTTACCAGTAAAACTATCGAGGACTGTAGTGAAGTCGAAAAACGAGGTAAAGCTGAATGTTACGAAGTCTGCTTCAAAGTGTAAAGAGTTGCGATTTCGGCTGATTCCGGCAGAGCCAGTCAGGCTAGAATTTACTTCTGCTAGTCGCTACGCCAGCGCTCCATGCGCCTATCGCGTGTACCATCTAATCAATTGCTTTTTATCTTTTTTTCGTGCATTCATAGGATGCATTTTATCGTAAATTTCAGAGATAAACTTTATATATTTTGGCTCTCTCGTTTCGTTGTTTCAAATAATTGAAAATATAGGAAGAAACGAGAAGGAAATTAAAACTTTTTTCTAGCTTCATTTGTTTTCGCCAGACACAAGCTGCGGATCTATACGAGTTGAACTATGCAGTTTTATGATTAATGAAAATTTCACGAATCTATCAAGCAACTGTTTTCATTATAAAAAAATATACTGTCATACACTATTTTAGCAATATTTTGACATTGGAAAATAATAATTGTCAATTATTTTGCATCATTATACGTTAAATGTGTAAGTAAAATAATTTCTCATAAAATATTTGAATTGGTTATACTTTTGATGCACATATATATATATAGCACACATCACAGACGCGCTTTGACACCCTTACTATTTGACATAATAATATCTTCATATTTTGACATTGGATCTTACAAATCTTAATATATTGACATTGGAAAATAATAATTGTCAATTATCTTGTAGCATTACGAATGTGTAAGTAAAATAATTTCTCATAAAATATTTGAAATGGTTATACTTTTGATGCACATATATATATATATATATATATAGCACACGTCACAAACGCGCTTTATTCACACCCGTGTGTTTCTTACTAGCGCTCTCACGCATGTTTTAAAATAGAGCCGAGGCAGAGATTTCTAAAAATAAAATTGGACTCCTAAGTCTTTTGGTTCACGGTAGATCCTGGCATTTGTGCTTCAAAAGCCAGTCGGTTTTTCATACTTTTATACACTTGAACTCTTCCCAATTTATATTCATTAAATTTCAATTAAATCGCAAAAAGGATAATCGTGAAAGGTAAACCATTATTAAATAATCATAAGGCAATCATTTTCTAAATAATTTATTGACGGATAAGTGAGAATTTAAGGAATAATTAGTAGAATTTTCAGAGACGTATGAAAAGTTGTACAAAATATTAAATACTATTAAGTCATTTTATTGGATATTTTAGAATCTGTGAAAATTAACATCGAATCAAATTCAACGATAAATAAATTTATTGAAAAAATGGCCGACAAACCGGAAACTGTGATATGCGGAGCAGCCGGTGATTCTTGCGTTGAAAAAATAGCTAAACCATTGTGTGCAGATGAAATTGAATGTGCTAAAAATGAAACTCCAAAAATAACGAAACTCGTCGTTGATTCGAACGCGACTCCATTGAATGATAATAAAATTTCACCTGCGTCGATTGTGGTTGAAGAAAGCGGTGACGTTAATAAAACGGTCAGTATAAACATTTACAGTTTTCTTTTTAATCCATATTTTTAATCTCAATGACTGATATTATATCGATTAAATGTTTTCTACTTTATTGATCGCGATTATTTCTTTTTTTTCATCAGCCACTAGAAATCGTGAAGCCTGAAGTACCGGAAGTTGCCGCATCGACCACCGTTAATGGCGCTCAAGACGCTCTACTGACGAATTTGCAGAAAGACATCGAGGTAAGTGAAAAAAAAAATAAAAACTTATCGGATTTTTTTGTTTCAATCGTATCTATCGAGGGTATTATTTCACTACTTACAATATAGTTAATCTTTATCTCGACGAGATACAGAAGAGAACGATCGAGCGTGACAATTATGAGAAAAAACTTATCGATACGGAAAAAAAATTGGCAGCACTGGAAGTTTCTTATGAGGCTGCGACGAGCGGTAAAGATAACGAGATGACTTTACGCCGTGAATTGGAAGAATTGAAACGCAATCTTGCTCAAAATCAGGCAAAATTAAATGATCGAGGCCGTCTCATGGCTAATCAGGAAAATCAAATAAATGCCCTAACCAAGCAAGTCTCTTCTCTCAAAGAGGTAGTTGCTATTACAAAAAATTTACTCGAGATTCGCAATATGGAAGTCAAGCATCTTCAGGTATTTTTTTTTAACTTACTATAATTATAAATCGAATAAAAAATTAGCTTTTAGTAGCTTAAACTATATATATATATATATGTGTAAAAAAAAATCCAGGGCGACGTTGACAGCATGGAAAATCGTATAACTGCTGAACGTGACAGACATAACGCAATGTTGCGAAAAATGGACGCTGCGGTTCGCCTAAATGCTGATCTAAAAACCGAATATGAGACGCAATTGCGTCTCTTTCAGGATCTTCGAGGAAAGTATGAGGAAAAAGTTACTCTTCTTACCGCTGAAAATAAAGCTGCCTGTGGCGCTGCCGTCGCAGAACCACCGGCGACCCAACCGGCATCAATTCAGTAACTAATAAAACAAAACAAAAAACAAGGCACGGAGCACACGTGGAACGCACTTTATATACATGGACCTACATACATATATATATATACATATATATATGTATATATATACATATATACACATATATATATATACATTGTATATGTATATATGTTTGCCACGAATAATTATTCTCAATTTTCTTTTACGCCCAGCAATCATTAAGTAACGTAACAATTAATGATATTATAGCATAAAAATGCAATTTTCATAATTAAATGATGACGATGTATGATTTTTCTACTAATAAATTTTTGTGATATATATATATTTACATCATTTTCCATCTCCTTAAACATGTGCGCGTACTTAAGGATTTTAAGGCGTATATAAGAATTAGAACTAAAATTTTCTCATATCGCGATAAGATGAAAATCGAAATGAAATTAATGATATTTGAAGATATTCCTATGATGTAAGAATAAAACAGTCAACCAAAAAATTTATTTATGAGATTTTTTTTTTTTCCTCCGTTTCTGTAGAATTGCTGATCTTTTTTTTTCTCTATTCTCAATTTTTTTTTCGTCTCGAGAATATTTTAGAGGAGTTTTCGAATAAAACTGGGCAGTTCCATGGCGAGGCTGAAGATGCGATTTTTTTTTTTAATTATTGATTTCAATCGGATATTTTAAGCAGAGAAGCAAACTCGCTTTATGACCTGATGAAGATATTGCAAGTATAAATACAAGGAACTGCTCCGACGAAAACGTATATCAGGTCAATGATTTTGTTATCAATTTTTATTGATCTAACTTTTGGATATGCAAAAAAAAATAATAATAATTACCATGGGTATTGTGTGCAAAATATATCCTTAATTTTTTTTGTTTACTTTTGCTAAAATCCAGAGAGAGAGAGAGAGAGAGAGATAGGATTCCCCGCAGGCCAGAGATCTGCATATTCACTGTCGATCGCCTTTCACTGAATCTTATTTGCCATCATTTTTTAACAGTTATCATGCGAGTTGAAAATACACACGAGAAATGGTCTAATTTGCTATCAATATTCCGGAGAAACAAGAAACAAATCGTCATCAGTTGCCTATACGCATAATAAATAAAAAAGTTTATGTACATTTATATATATATATATATATATATATGGTGTATCTTGTATGATAACAGCTGCAACGAAAACATATCAGGTCAATGATTTTTTAATCAATTTTTATTTATCGAACTTTTGGATAAACTTAATATTTCTGCATGAATCATTCTCAAAAAAAACAAATTAATGGGTGGGATATATTGATGCATAAATTATCTTCCGACAGTTATTATCATGGGAGTTGAAAAAACACACGCGAAATGCTGGGCTAATTTACCATTAATATTCCGGAGAAACAAGGAGCAGATCTTTATCAGTTGCCTATATGCATAATAAGTAAAAAAGTTTATGTACATTTAGATATTTATATATATATATGTACTCGTGCTCGTGTGTGTGTTTATTTACTAATATGGGATGAATCGACACGAGTAACAACACGGAATAAAAGGTCAACGGTGATTCCCCAAGATATATAATACGTCGTTCCCGACTACTATCTATAACTCGTGTTACTCGTTACTTCTTTTTCCTTGTGTACGAACGACTATCTTCGTGTGCATGTTTAATATTCATAGAATCGTATAGAAACCTAAACAAATCTCCAGCCACGGGTATAAAAGACTCGGTAAGCGATGAATTGGCATCATAAAATTCGCAACTGTAGTTTGTGCAGTTTCTTGAAGCTTCGGAAGAAAAAAATCCAAAAAGGTAATTATCGTCTGTTAATCTGAGCTTCACGTGAAAAAAAATAATATTTTTAGTAATAAATCTTTTTTTTTTAAATTAAAATTGAAAAATTAAGATTTATATTTTCATACATTGAAAATTGAAATTATTATTCGATTTTTTCTTTTTTTTTTTAGAATCATGAAGTTCATGATTCTGGCAGTTTTCGCCGCACTTGTGGTGATGGCCGTAATTGCTGAACCAGCAAAACCAAATAAACCGAGACCTCCGCCAATTGCACCACGTCCACCTCATCCTGTAAGTAAAACATTTTTAATTCTTGTATTTAGTTAATTGAGATGAAATATTATTAATATAATTTTATTGTGATCCGTCCAGCGTCTTCGTCGCGAAGCCGATCCAGCAAAACCATATAGACCGAGACCTCCACCAATTAATCCACGTCCTCCTCACCCTGTAAGTAAAACTTTTTTCATAAATGTCTGATATATAATTCAGTTGAGATGGAAAAATTTATCTTTTTTTTTTTTTAATATATTTTTTAGCGTCTTCGCCGTGAAGCGGAACCTGGTAAGCCAATAAACAGACCAAGACCCGCGCCAATTGCACCTCGTCCTCCTCATCCTGTAAGTATACAATTTTCAGCCTCTCACAATGTCTCATAATTATTTTAATCAATACACGAAATTAAAAATAAATATTTTTCATATTTTTTAGCGTCTTCGCCGTGAAGCGGAACCTGGTAAGCCAGTAAACAGACCAAGACCCGCGCCAATTGCACCTCGTCCTCCTCATCCTGTGAGTATAAAATTTTCAGTCTCTCACAATGTCTCATAATTATTTTAATCGATATATGAAATTAAAAATAAATATTTTTCATATTTTTTAGCGTCTTCGCCGTGAAGCGGAACCTGGTAAACCAATAAACAGACCAAGACCCGCGCCAATTGCACCTCGTCCTCCTCATCCTGTGAGTATACAATTTTCAGCCTCTCACAATGTCTCATAATTATTTTAATCAATATAGGAAATTAAAAATAAATATTTTTCATATTTTTTAGCGTCTTCGCCGTGAAGCGGAACCTGGTAAGCCAGTAAACAGACCAAGACCCGCGCCAATTGCACCTCGTCCTCCTCATCCTGTGAGTATAAAATTTTCAGCCTCTCACAATGTCTCATAATTATTTTAATCAATATAGGAAATTAAAAATAAATATTTTTCATATTTTTTAGCGTCTTCGCCGTGAAGCGGAACCTGGTAAGCCAGTAAACAGACCAAGACCCGCGCCAATTGCACCTCGTCTTCCTCATCCAGTGAGTATAAAATTTGATTTACTACATATATCAATATTGTATGCAACTTGTATGCGATATTGCAATATTGTATGCGATTGTTATGCAACTGAAATTTCCATTTTCAAATTTTACAGAGACTCTAATTTGATCTCCCTCCTTCAACAATAAGAAACATGAACGCATAAACTGTTTCACTTCCCATCAGCCATTTGGAATCGGAAGTTGATGGATGAAATCTCCGTCATTAATACAAATCATGACGAGTTTAAATTTTTAAATTAATCGATAAGTGTTTGTACAATAAATAAAATGTTCCTGTATCAGAATATACTTAATTTTTTTAAGCCACGCTTTATTTTTTCCTTTTCCAATATTATTAATATTTTGTTATAAATGATTAAGGTGATGTGCTACTACTCAGTCGGCAAAATGAAAAGGCTTTTATTCAAAGGCATCTACATATTATTCAACTAGTTTCCGTGGTGTAGTGGTTATCACATCCGCCCAACACGCGGAAGGTCCCCGGTTCGATCCCGGGCGGAAACATTTTTTTTTCTTCATGTATTTTTTTTTAATACACTTATTATTTATTTCCGATTGAGAAAAAAGAGAAACGAACGATTTTCCGAACTCTTAGAAATTATTCTCCTTCCATAAATCTTATCGTTAATTTTTTTTCATATTTTCTTCGTTTTTTTTTATAGAGATAAAAAATAACATTATAATAACAAATATTCGGATTGATTATTTTTTAATAATAATACGAATATAATGCAAAGATACAATAAAATAATAATATACAATAATAAGAGTTTATATTTAATTGAAGGAAACAACGACCGGTGCTTCGTCGTCATCCTCCTCCTGCAGATCGCCAAAATCCCACAAAAACTTGAGAGTCAGTCGATCCTTCATACGATTAGCCTCGGACTTGAGACGAATGTCGATTTCGAGATTTATCTCGATATTAGCAAATAATTTTCGCAAACTGAGATAAACAAAATTATTATTTTCCACTATGTCGCAGAGAAAATCTTCAGGCACGTGATACAATTGGATTTCGAGTGTTTTCAAAAATTCGATATAAATCGAACGACGTGGTGCAATGGCCGCATCAGCTCCGCATATGAGCACGACAAGTTTTTTCCAGTGTTCAAAAGCATCCAAACTCTGACCCGTTAGAAAACATACAAATGCTAATTGCATCTCGCCAATAATTTCCATAGGACTGAAAAGTAAAATTTTCAATTACCATTTTCACAATTTTACAATTTTTTTATATTTTAGTTACATTCTACTTGAAATATTAAGTATTCTCTTACTGTTTGAGTTTTTGCAAAATTGTTTCAAGGGCATAACTTGTGTCCAGCGAGTGTTTCGTTATTTCCACCGGTGTTGCACCGTCCGGATAATTTCTATCGGGCAATTCTGTGAATCTCAATTCCGTGCCAGGCTTTGGCTTCAAATTAGGCAATAACAGTTCTTCCTTTGCCTCAACGGAAAGACCGCTCGTACTTTGTCTCTTGTTAATCATTTCCGTGCCTCGTGGCCTTGATGCATCGTCACAGTTTTCCAATTCCAAAGCTGAACGTACATAGCTAAAGAATTCTGTAAAAATTTATGAAACCCTTCGAGCAAAATTGACCCTAGAATGGCACACTTTTTTTCCATAGCTGAAATTTATCATAGTTAATGCTGCATTGTATTTTTTAAATCTGAAATTTTTCCAACCAATAAACGATTTTTTTCCTCAAGTTAATTTCACTCAACTGTTCTCTATAGCTTTGATACAAAAAAAGAAATGCTAAAAATATGAAAAACATTCATGTGCAAAAATCTAGTGTGCCATTCCAGTGCCGAGGGAAAAATATTATTACACCTACCCACACAGAGGATTGCATCTTTCTACAACCGAAGAATCAATATTTTTTGTCAAATCTCTCCACTGTTTCCATACACCATATGGATATGGACCCAGACATCTATCCAAATCCTTCAAATTCGTTTTCATTCGTTCAATCGTCTCCTCGTCCACGACTATAATTAAAAAAGCGAATATAAATTTATTTTTATTTTTTTCCATAAAAAAAATCATTTTCAAATTTTCAAAAGTGTTCTCGTACGTTCTGATGAAATGTCCTCGGCCTTAGGATCCCAACGTTTAACTAAAAATTCGGTCTTGTTGAAAATGTGTAAGAAGCCGATACGAGGTGCAAGTTCTCCGAATTCATCAACAGGACTGTTTGAAAAAAAAAAAAAAAAAACATTTTATTACTGAAATTCCATCAAGACTTCATCAAGATAGATAAATGATGAAAAATTAGAAATAAAAATGTTGAATTACCTGTAATGTACAAAATGAAATCCAGGTGGTATCATTTTAATTCCTTTGAAATTTTGTCCGGTATTCCAAGATTTCAAATCAATTCCAAAATCTGTGCCAGTTGGAACATCCGTGATGACCAAAGTGGCTCCTTCCTTTAATAAAAATTGGGCGACTTCCGGGGTTAGGTCCAACGAGTCGTTTGACGTCATTGTCCGATTTTTTTCGTTCGGGGTAGTTGAAACAATTTTAATATTCCGAGATTTAAAAATTATCCACGATCCATCGAGTATAATAACAATAATATACTTTGCATCGTTTTTGTAGCAAAGTTAGGTTATGTCAACGAATTTGGAGTCTGAATTTGTTGGTTATGTTGAACAGTTGGTAAATAATGTCGTGGGACAGTTCATTTATTTCAATATTACAGCATGAGAAAAGATCGGGAAGATTATAAAAGGAGGCTGATCAATTTATTTTCTTCCACTAAAAAATGATAAAATAAATACGTAAATTATGTTTTTACGTATTTTTTAATGCAAGCAGAACTCAAATCATGATGTATAACGCCGGGGCGATCAGTCATCAATGATCTGTCTTGTTTTGTTGTTCATGCGTCCGGTCGGTAAGTTATCATAATTGACTAGTCTGCACTAAGGTTGTCGGAAAAAGATGATAGATGGCGCTGAAAGGACTTTCTCGTGTCTGCGAACGAAAGTGCCGGAGCATACGCGCCAGAGAGTATTCCAGTAGATAATGATCGTGGCAATTCAGACTTTCAGCCGATCCGGGTTCTTTTCAGCTTTGCGGGAAAATCGATCAAGAGAGTTTTTTGTGGAATAATATTTATTTATTTATTGTTTAAATTTCAGCATATTCCCATTTTAATTTGCTCATCAATTTCATTCTAATACTCCTTGAATTTTATTAAATTTTCGATTTTTCGAAGAATTTGCATCTCTCACCACCGTAAATTTTCAACAATCAAGCCAAAACTTTGCTACACGAGAATGGTAGGGGAGAAAAATGATAGGGGGTAAAAAAAAGTTCTCTGATTAGCATGAAATATTGATGTAAAAATGTTTTTTTTTTTGTTTGAAAATATTTCTTTACCAGCTTACTACTGGTTCCTCTTACATTGCAGTCTTACATTACGTTACAGTCTTTGAGAGTTTTACAAAAAATCTTAACATTTAATGACTTTTATTATATGAAATAACGATTTGCTGACATTTTTTTTGAAATTGAAATAAAAAATAATTACACATTATGAATAAATAGTATTAAAACATGAGCTAATTCAATTATGCAAAATGAATATGTTTTATTCGAGTGGTTCAATGTGAGTATTATACAAAGTTATTAATATTTTCATTTTTTACTGTATAAAATAGTCACAAGTGATATGTCGAATTAAGGATAAGCAGTCTTTGATCGGGTTACAAAAAATCTTAAATTTAAATGACTTTACAATATATTAATATGAAGTAGTTTTGATTTTTTTATTTTTTTTCTTAAAAATCGTCATCATCGGATAGACTCGGTAGTTCGGGGGTTTTAGGATTAAGCTCGCCTTCTTTGTACGGATTGACGATGATGCTGTAATCCGTTGAAGTGGATAACGATATTAATTCTGGATCTGAGGAAAGATGAAAAATCATAAAAATGGAATATACAATTATTGCTGATGTAAACGAAATTATCCTCTCGGAATTACTCTCGCCACTGACCAGACTCAAATCCTTCATCCTCATACGGTTTAACAGAACTCTTTGATCGTCTCGTCAATCTAATAAATTCTTCATCCAAAATATTAGTAAAGAAGCCTGCAATAGTAATACAAAATTATTGTAGAATTTTATCACGTTTTGCAACAAAATGAAACAAAAACAATAATTAAAAGAAGGAAAAAACTCAACCCAAGTCTTTTTCCTCATCGTAATAATTTGCCAATTTGTCTGGCTCTGGATAAATCTCCTTTTTTTTGTTCATCTTTGCAGGAGTGAAGGGTTTTCTGAACAAATTTTCTTCTGCTCGTATCTGTCCAAAGAACGAAATATTATCTGGTGACTTGGATTTTGACGACGAGGCTTTTAGCTGTTTCGACTCAAGTATCTGTATCTAAATGGAAAAATATTTATCGCTCATTAAATTTCCCTTCGTACAAAGAGAATTTTTCGACATTGATTAAAAAAAAATAAAAAAATTCTCAACATTTTTGTTTAAATGTCCTTGAAATTGTATAAAAGTTTCGAAAATGAAGTTTGGAAAAGATTGAACGATGTCGCTGTCGTTCCTTTGTCTAAATGTTGATAATATTGAAAGATAGCAATATTTAAATATTTTTTAGTCAAGAATTACTTGAACTTGGTATGCCTGAGGCTACATACGTTTCACTCAACATACTTCCGTTGAAAAATCAAGAGCATTTGTTTAATTTGTGATAATTTTATATCCAAAAATATTAATTTCCATTTTTTTGAACTCAGCTCAATTGAGTTGAATTTTTTTTCAAAAAATCCATCTGAACTTGAGCTCTGAGCTACATTTCTGGATATCGAGGCAAAAAGTTTCCATAAAACTGGAGTTGATGAATAATAATAATTGAAAAAAGTGAAGTCACTTTTCCATTGGGGAAATTAAGGGAAATTAAAAATGAAAACAATTTTCTAAGTTTGAAATATGGCCAAGAATTGAATTGCCCAATTATAATTATCAGTTTCAATTAGAGAGGCTACCTTGGAAGATTTTTCTTTGCTGCACGGAGACAATGACCTTGGAGAACGCATCAATTTTTCGATCTCTGCTTTGAGATAATGTCCCTTGTTTGGACTTTTCGACGGTGATTTTTTGGCATCGATGTTGGAAAATGGAACATTGAGCTCCGATTTCGATCGAATAGAAAGCCCTCTGGGCTTGTTACGAGATAGATCGGCATTTTTTCCCGGGGCTAGCAATGTTGTAGCCAACTTTGACGCTGAATCGACGGGCCCTGATAACGATCAGTTGCGCGCATTCGTTAAAAAAAATTAATAAATAAAAAGCGAATTCTACATAACCTCAAAAATTCTCTCACCCAGCGAAGACTGTTCCTTTGAGAAAGTGCCGGCGGTTCCACTGAACAAGTCGAATATCCCAGACATTTTAAATAAATGTCTCTTAAATTGTTAATAATAAAATATTATTTTGACAATTATTTTGATAAAAGTCGCAACGGTGGCTCAATTTCTCAAGCGAATAATAAAATCGGTTGAAAGCTTCTTTTTTTTTTTTCAAATGAAATTTGAATAACGTATCTTTCGTTCGATATTTTTTTATGTAAACACGGGCTTGATATAAACATAGAAGTCTCTGGAGGACAATACTGCGCCATCTATCATAATATCCGCCGAACTTATTTACCACCTAAATTTGATGCCGGTAACACCAACGAAGATTGAGGTCCAATCTTCGTTGGTAACACACAAATATAATAATAATTATAGATATTCTCGTGATATATTTTTTTCTGTAATTATTGGATATTAGAACAATTTTTGCATACATTACCCATGTACTCCCATGTACTGGTGGCCACTAGCCCGAGCTCTGCTGCGAAGGCGCAACTTTCATAGTCCATCATTCGCTAACTACACCGAAAATCATCGATAGCGAGTTACAAAGAATTCTACGATAGTGATATTTGGGTTTCAAAAAAAAAATCTAGAAACTCGCAAAAAGTTTACACTATTTTATTTTTCAAAAAATTATATCTTTTTTTGTTAACTGAATTGGAAAAGTGTTGCAGATTCTTAAAGAGCACATTTGAAAATTTATAAATAAATATTTGGTGATGAATATTTTAATATTTTCAACGAAATTTCAACAGGAGAAATTTGCTCTGGAGTCTCGGGGAATCCCTGTGTGTGTAACTAGGGTTAATTATGATTTCCAAAGAAGTAACTAAGTTCAAAGGGGGCGCTGCGAGCATTTGGCGGCATGTGGGACATATTTGCAAATAGAGGCTTACCTGGTGTTTTCCTCCCCAGTATATCGAGTTCCTTTTTCAGCCTCTTGTGATATATATATGACGGGAGAAATTGTCTGTTGTGTGCAGGTGCGATTAAAAAGTCCGCCATTGCTCCTCTTTTCCGTATCGATAATAGACAAGAATCATTATGCAAGTAAAATTAACGACAAATCAATGGTAAAACTGTTTTCCCACAGTATATTTGCCTGCAAAATATGCATCTTTCCATTTTTGTCTTGATTTCCCTTTTTTTCGTCACAGATTTCCGAATAAATATATATATATCGTATTATACTTATTATTGTTAAAAATGGATTCGATCCGGAAATAAATGATCGGACAATTTTTTGTTGTTTTTTTTTTAATATATCATCGAGTCGCTACTTAAATGTAACACGTATGAAACATTTACGTGTGTGGGTCACAATTATTATTATTCGTTTTTTTTTCTCCTTTTTTTACGTATAGATTGCGCTATTTACAGAAGTATAATTGCAAGCGAGTTTCGAGATACAAACGAGCCGCGTTCGTTTAGTTTGCATATATCTCGTCTTTTTTTTTTCTCACACGATCAAGCGGCCATTGCGACCTCGATAAACGAACCGCCCTTAAGGTGATGTGCTACAGGTTCTCGGTGCGTCTCTCACGCTTCTCCATGACCGCTTATCGCGCTATCTTTCGCGCACCTGCGCAAACTCCAGCCTGTAGCACATCGCGTTAAATTCTCTCGCCGTGTTATTTAAACGATAAATATTTTTGAATAATAGCAAATGAAAATAAAAACTTGATTCTTTCTCATTATTTACGTTTTTTCTCTCCCCCCCCCCCTCCCCTCCCACCGGCAGTTACCAGTTTCAAGGCTTGCACCACGGCTGTATCGTGTAATTGAGCGGTGGAGGGGGCACGAGAAGTGGCAGAGGCGTCGGTGGTGGCGGAGCTACAGCAGGAGGTGGCGGAGAGGATGAACTCTCAACTGTGCGAAGAGCCGCGTTGTAAGCCACGAGGCAACTTGGCCGCATCTCTGGCCACATCGCGTTAAATTCTCTCGCCGTGTTATTTAAACGATAAATATTTTTGAATAATAGCAAATGAAAATAAAAACTTGATTCTTTCTCATTATTTACGTTTTTTTCTCCCCACCCCCCTCCTCTCCCACCGGCGGTTACCAGTTTCAAGCCTTGCTGCACGGCTGTATCGTGTAATTGAGCGGTGGAGGGGGTACGAGAAGTGGCAGAGGCGTCGGTGGTGGCGGAGCTGCAGCAGGAGGTGGCGGAGAGGATGAATTCTCAACTGTGCGAAGAGCCGCGTTGTAAGCCGCGAGATAACTTGGCCAGAGATGCGGTGGTGGGGGTGAACCGGGTGGAGGTGGTGGTGGCGATCTATCGTCAAGATCGTCTGAATCGTCGAGCATTATTGCTGTCAATGGTGTTATACGAGGTTTCTTCAGCTTGATAATCTTCACCTAGTAGAACGAAAAAAAAGGTTAAGTTGAAAAATTCATATATTTCGTTGTACTAAAAAATAAAAATGAATTAATATTAAAACAATATAATTACTTAATAATATTAATAATTAGACAACCTAGATTTAGATAATTTGTTTATATTAATCGATTTATCGATTAATATTTATTATTGATGAATTAATCGACACATTACCTTGACCTTTTTCTTTGTTTTCGGTGGTTTAGCACGTTTTGGCTTTTTTCTACTTTTTCGGCTTCTCGATCTTTTGACGATATCGCGTATCGAATCATTCGAGATTGCCGGCACAGGCGGTGGTGGTGATGGCATGTCACCCTCGCCGCCACTAGGACTCGTACCCTCGCCTGGTTTAATCCCATCAGCAAATTGTACGGCTTTCTTGTTGCGTCGTCTTTTCGTCGCTCTCGCCATTCTCGACCACGACCAACGATCCGATGTTCTTCTCGGTGTAACGGCTAAGCGCTCTCGTCCCTCCGCATCTTTATCATTTTCCAGCTCATTATCGGGACGTTCGTCCTCGTCATCGCCCATTGCTACTTGTTCCTCATCCTCGAGACTCGCGATTATCGGTCGATCATCCTGATTTACCGTTTCGTTATCCTCGGGACCGGATAAATCGTTTGCATTACCATTCGATATTGTGTCTTCCCTGTGAAAATTAATAGAAACATTTTTGTTTTTTTTTTTCCATTTCACTCGCAGTTTTGCGTACTTTATGTAATTTTTATTTTCTCCACTTTTTTCTTTATATTTTGATTGAATGAAATATATATTTTTTTCATGCAAACTCACCAGAATCCTGGAGGAACGAGAATTCCTTTGCGAGGAGGTGGCGGAAGTGAGAATGGCTCGTTAATGACGACTTCCGTTTCTTTGATATCAGCTTCAGCTTGAATAACTGTTGTATCGATTTTCTCCTGAATTTCCTGATTACTTGTAACAGCTGCTTGTGCATCCTCGTCAGGTTCTTCCTCGGGTTCTTCTTCCTCCTCTTCTTCCTCCTCCTCTTCGTCTTCCTCGGCATCGCCTTCCTCGTCCTCATCCTCTTCCTCCTCATCTTCGGGCTCGGCAGTTGTTCCTTCAATATTTGGATTTACGACGATTGGAATTTGTTCCTTCTCTTTTGTCTCATCGACAGTTGGAACGCTCGTCGTTTCTACCGGTACACTCGGGATTTCTTCTTCTTCTTCCGGTTTTTCAACGACTTCGGTTTTCTCGCTCGTCGTATTATCAGCCAGAAGACGATTAATCGCTGATTCGTTTCTCCCTAGGAGACGTTTCGCTCGTCGTCGTACACGCTCAGATTTACGTCTCTCTTTTTCGCGTCTTCTCTCTTCGCGTAATTTTTTACGCTCTTCTCGCTCTTTGCGACGAACCTCCAGTATAGCCTCGTAATTGTAGACAGGCTGAGCTACAGGTGGTGGGGGTGGAGCTGCAAAAAAAAAAAAAAGAAAAAAGTATTTAACAATTTTGATGAAATGATTGAAACTTTAATTTGAAAATGATGAATTGGAAATTATAGCAATAATCATAAATTGTATCGAGTTAAAAAAAAAAATTACAAAAATTTCATCTCTGCATATAAATTAACGTGCCCTGACTGACTGACTGACTGATTCATCATCGCCGTGCCCAAACCGCTGGTCTTAGAAACACGAAAAATATTTTTACACTCATTAAACGCGTGTCAAACCGCAAGCAGCAGTTTTAATATATTTTTCCTACGAGACATTGAGAGAAAATTGAATTTTCATGAATTTACTTACGACGTGGCGGACGTTCCGGTCTCGTTGCAAACGGACTTGCCGTGCTCGGGACTGAAATTGGCACCGGAAGAGCAACAGGAGGAATTGGAAGACCCAAAGGTACAGGTGACATTATGGAGGAACTCGGTGTGCCGATACCCTGTAATGGCACGGGAACAGGAACTGGAACGGGAACGGGTACAGGAATTGTCATAGGCAAAGAGGCCGGTGAGGAAGTTGAAATTGACGTGGAATAAGGAATTATACCGGTACGACGCTCCGTTGTACCAGCGGATGATGGAGTTCCTGGCCAATCTAACGTTGGCGTTGGTACAACTTGCAAAACATTGCCAACGCGTACAACGCGATTTGTCGCACTCGCGATAGTCGTCGCTGACGATGAGGATGGTAAATTTGGACGTACGCCAAAGCTCGAAATGTTGGTAAAATTTCCCGGTACTGGAACAACTTGTAGAACATTCCCCACCTGAGGAAAATTCATTTATTATTATTATTAATTATATTTAATTATTCATTTTGTGACTCGTTCTCACTGCCATTTTATTCCATCAGCGGAAATTTAATTTTCTTATTCATCAATTTTGATAAATTTCTTATGGCTCACTTGAAGTACAGTTGGCTGTTGACGATTATAAATTCCAGGAATGTTTCGTTGTCCAGGTGGAATAATCGGGGCTGGACCACCCGAGATAATTGAAGATGGCGGATAAGATCGAGGGTTGAATCCCGGCGGATTGTATAGACATGCGATCGAGCCGGGCTCTTGACGAAGTTGCTTCTTGATTCCAAGCTCGAGCTCCAGTCTATGGACGAAGAAAAGAAAAATTACAGGACAATGAAATAAAATATTTTACCAAAAGAGAAAAAAAATCGTGAATTTTTAGAGAAAATTTATTTTTAACCAAAAGAAGAGAGAATTATCTATCATTGAGAGATGAAAATAATAATAATAATAATTGTGCCGAAAAATAGTAAACTTTTACACGATAAAGCTCATTTAGAGCAAAAAAAAAAAAAATTACCTATCATCAAGAGACAGGCGTTTTGGTGATCCTGTATTTTCGTCAACTCGTGGTGGATACGTGAGATTATTTCTTGGATAATAATCGTAATCGCCATCAGTTTGATTCTCATTAGCGTAACGAAACTCTGAGGGATTAACATCGGATCGTTCACCGAGCAACAAATCCGAATCTATTCCTGCTGTATTTCCCGATGACAAACCGGCCGACGATTGTACAATCGTCTCGATTCGCCTGCCTCGTTCTCTGCTGGTGCTCTCTCGCCGTTGGTGTCTCTTTCTATTGTCGTCGTCTCTGGCTCTGTCTCTCGTGGGCGAATTCGTTCTAAAAAAAAAAAAAAAAACAAAACAAAAATCAAATTTTTTAACAAAATTTTTAATTTTTACATTTTTTTGCCCAACAAACCTCGAACGACGTCCTCTGTCCAATGATCTTCGTGATCGATCTGGACTTCGTCGTCTCGAGCGTGATCTCGATCTCGATCTCGAGCGTGATCTCGATCGTGTTCGGGATCTCGTCCACGATCTCGAACGTGATCGTGAACGCGACCGAGAGCCAAATCTTCCGCGATTAATAGGCGAGCGAGAAGATCTACGAGCGCGCGATTGTGAAATTCTTCGTCCACCACGACGGAATGATCTTGCCTCGTATCTTTCGGATTCAGGTGAACGCGAACGATTCCAGCCAGAATCCCGACGATCGTCGTTACGTCCTCTCGTATATCGATCTCGCGGTGGTAAAGATCGTATTGGACCCTCGTTTATGTCTCTCTCGAGACTCGCGTCTCTTGAGTAAGTTCTTTCCTCGTAATCCAACGAGGGGCCTTGATCATTTGCATACATCATGTCGAGTCTCTCGCTGCTCTCACGACGTGATTTGTTACCGTCGAATCTCCATGAGGCTGGCTTTTCCGTCGTTTCAGGAGAACGAAATCTGTTTTTTTTTTTTTTTTTTTTCAATAACCGACAATTTAGATGGGTGGAAAAAATATAAATTTTTTAAGAATATTTTATAATTAAATGATTAATTAATTAATATTAAATATTAATAATGATAATAATAATAGTTAATCTTTCATTACCTGGCTGCCCGATTAGCCCGATCGGCATCTCGCAACATTTCAAGAGGATCATACGAAGAAGTTCTGTCACGACTTCGCTCTCGACTTTTGTCGCGATTACGACGCTCGTCATCGTCATAATTTTTACGACCACGATCCCACTTTTCTAAAGGAGGTCCTCGCTTGTTAGCTGGTAATTTTTTTCATAAAAATCACAATTTATCATTATTTGGTTATTATTAAAATAGAATTTTAATACAATTTGCCACGACATTAAATTTAAATTAAATCGAACTGAAATATTTAATGAAATAAATGATAATTTAAATTGAATTTTTTTTTTTTGTAAAATTCAAATACCAAAGAATATTTTGAAAAAAATCAAAAAAATAAGTAAAATGTTTCATGGCTAATAAAATTGTAAATAAATGAATGTTTACTTTTGGCCAAACCACCTGTTGCGTGTCTGCTCGGACTTCGTGAAAATCTTTCTCTCCTATCATCATTGAATCTTGTGCCACGTTTTCCCCTTTCCCAATTTGATCCCTCGTCGCGTCTTTTTGGACTTCTGCTTCGACTTCTGCTCCAGCTACGACTTTTGCTTGGGCTTCGAGTGCGATCTCTCTCCCATCCGGTGCTCGTTGGACTTCGACTTTTCCGTCCTGTTCTCGATCTTGCTGGGCTCGATCTTCTTCGAAAATTACGATTTTCTCTCTCATCGTCTCTTCTTCTATCTCTTCCGTCTTTGGCGCTTCCGTAACTTCCGCCCCGATAACTCGATCCGCTCGCTCTTTCATCAACACCGAGAGACTTCCATTTTTCTTTTTCCCTTCTCGCTGGACTCTTCTTTCGTTGCTCGGACGACGGTGATTTTCTCGCTCGTTCTTTTTCCAAAATTTGCCTCGTTTCTTCTTCGTTTTCCTCCTTGACGATTCTCGAATCTTCGCGACACGGTGATTTTTTACCAATAATTTCTTCACTCGGGGGACAAATTTTGGCGATTTGGGCGGGCAAGAGAGGTGGCGTTGTCGATCGTAAATTCTCACTCGATGTTTCATCAGTAATGGAAACTTCGATTTTTGATTCTATCGTAATTTCTTCATTACGAGCTAAATTTTCCGTTTTTCCAACATCGGAAATTTTATCCACAATGCTTTTAGTTGTTTTTACATCATCAATGGATTTACGAATGAGTAACTGTTTGGGAATTAATTTAAGTGTTAATTTTGGATCATTCGGCGCATCCTTCGTGTCATTTTCATCGATTTCGCATGAAATTTTAACCCGATCGACTTTTTTTCCAGTTTCATCGCTCGCATATTCTGCAAACATGTCCATGCGTAATTTTCTCATTGCCGAAGATTCGGCAGAATTGTACGAATCATCGTCGCTCTGTTCCTTCTCCGTTGGCTCGATAATCGTCGACCAATTTCCCATTGCAGGCTTTATTATTTTTTCCTTCTCATTGACCTCGTCAACTGGACTTTTAGCAATTTTTATTTCCGTTATTTTATCCAAAGCCAAAAGATTTTCGGTCGAAATGAGATCGGTAATTTTTTTCACATTGTCGCTTGATATTTTAACAATTTCATTGGCACTGCTGCTCGTGCTGCTATTTGTGCTCGTATCCTCGGATTTTACCGAAAGACCCGGTGAGCTTGGACTATAAAGTGCCCAATCTCGTTCTCTCGCTGCTGACGATCCGTCAAATGGTTTTTTCAATATATGTGGCGGTTGAATTTTATCCGATGACCAAGAACATTCTGGCATATCATTTTTTAAAGCTTCATTCGCTTTTTCCATTTTTATTTTCCTCAAATTTTCATCAGTCGAATTTCCACCCTCGTTCTTTGTATCGATGATTTTCGGCCATTTGCCAATCGTCTCTTCCTCCTCCCACATAACGGGAATTATTTTTTCCTCCCCCGTACTTTCGGCTGTTTGTGACGAAATGTCCCAGCGACTTTTACGATTTTTTTTCGGTGTATCGTGAACGCTTACGGAAATTTCTGCCTGTGGAGGTTTTGCCTCGATATCAATGGACTCGATCGTATTTTTCAGATCCTGCGTTACCTTTGATAATTCCACAGGGATATCCTTCGTGATTTTTCCAGAATTATTTGCAAAAGACTCGTCATCCGATTCCCATCCTTTGATTTTTGTCATAGGAGCAATTTTTTCTCTTTCTTTTCGCAGCCGCAATTCATCTCGTTCCTCCTCCTCCTCCTCCTCTTCCCAGATTCTTATTGCACAATGGCGAACCTGAGATTTACGATTTTCTTTCGCGATCTCCTCACGCTCGACTGCTATATAAGTATCGGTCTCGCGATTATAACGAACTTCTTTTGCTATTTTTTTGCATGATCCAATTTTTGTTATTTTTTCATTGACGCATAAAGTGCTCTCGTGATTTTCATCCATACTGTCGACCTCCCACTCATTGGCCAATGTCGATGATGTAGAATTTCCCGTAACTTTTTCCAACTGCGTCAACGATGGTACGTTTAACGAGTCAAAATCGGTTATAGGCCATTTTCCACGCTCTTTCGTATGAATTTTTATCAAATTCTCGGCAGCCTCGAGATTATCCTTTTTTTTCTCCCAATCATCGATAAATTCATTTGGGCTGCTTTTACTGGCTGAGCTCGTTGTACTCGCTGAGCTAGAACTCTCGCTGCTTGTGCTACTTGTGCTGCTTGTGCTGCTGCTGCTACGATTTCGTGATTTTTTTTTCAATCTTGTTTTTTTCACTTTTTTCAAAATTTCCTCTCTCACGGTTTTTGGACTCTCATTTTCTTGTCCTGTGATGATCACGTTGTCCCGTGAATCACGAGATTTGCCAGATTTATTTTGATTCTCGGATGGATCGATGGATTTTCGTCTGGGTGACTTTTTTCTCATTTTCGAGCTTTTTTTCTCGTGTCTATTCTGATCGTGGGTTCTACTCGATGATCCTTTGCTACCTGGAGATTCTGACCTCTTGGTAATTTTATGTTGAATTGGCATCAAATCACTTTCCCACTGCTGGAGAAACCTCTCGCGTTCGCTGATTTTTCGATTTTCCTCCATAACTTCGCAATTTTCCTCTGAACGATCTTGGTCAGTTTTTTCCAAAATTTTCGGGGATTCGAGTTTTTTCCAGGCAACATGAGGCTCGATTATTTTATCTTTTGACTCTTTTGTCGTTTCTATTTTTATTTTATGTTCGGGTAAAATTTCCATTCTTTCAATTGTTTCCTCGGAATTTTTCTCGTGTCCAGTCAGCGACAAGACTGAGTTGGATATTTTACGTCTTTTGGCAGCTCGGCCACGTCGTTTGTGACGTTTTGACTTAATTTCCTCGACAGATGTGCTCGACGTGTCGGATTCGGTGCTGGCACGTCGTGCCCTCTTCTTCCGTACTCTCGAGTGTTTTCCTCGATTTTTTCGTTTACCATTTTTCCTGCGTTTTCTCTTGCTTGATTTCTCATCGCTGCTTGTGTCTTCGCTGCTGCTACTACTTTCTGTATTTGAGCTCGAATCTTTTTCCAATTTACGCTTTTTGTCACGTTTTCTCTTTCTTCGCTTTCGTCTCTTTTTTTTCCTTAAACGCTCAGTCTCGGACTCTGAGCTGCTCGAAGATGACGAGGATTCACTCGAATCGCTCGATGATGAACTTTTTTCTATTTTCTCTGTTCTCTTTTTGGCTCTTAATTTTGTCAATTGATCCTCATCGTCGCTTGTACGTTCCACTTTGATTCTCACGTTTTTCCAGTCAACTGGCACAGTCGCATCGTCCATGGAGCGATTTTCTTTTTCTCCCCTTTGCGTTTCATTCCCACGACGATCTTTCGACGTTTTCTTCCTGGACGATCGTCGTTGTCGTCCTGAAATGTCTTCATCAATCGAAGTTTTGTAGGAATCGGCGCGTTTTAACGGATCTCGACCAAAATCAAACTCGAGACGTATCGTTGATGTTGCGTCAATTGGTGATTCGGGTTTGCTTATTTGTTCGGCATCTTTTGATGGTGAAGCCGTTGGTAAATCGCTGCTTACCATTTTCATAAATTGCTCATACTCGGACACGAGTTTTTCACCGATAATCGGTTTTTTAATCTTCTCAACATCCTGAGATTCGATTTTTTCGCTCTCCTCAAGTATCTCAATCTCCTCTTCCTCATCTATCGGTGGTACAGTCGTGGGAATTCGTTTGGCTGAAAAATAGACAAATCAAGTAACGTAAATTTTTTTTAATGTAATTTTTTTTCTTTTTTAACTCTTCTGAAGCTCAATAACTCGAAGCATATTTTCTGTTAATTCGTTAAAGTACTTGAAAATATTTAACTCTGAAAAATTACGTTTATTGCATTTATTCGTTATTTTATTCATAATGAAATACGAAAAATTTATGACAACATACGTATTTTTTTGCTTGACTGCGACGTAACGTTCGATTTGATTTTTTCTTGGTGCCTCGGAGCCTCCAAGTCTGCTGGTGGTGCTGGATAATCGTCCTCGCTGTCCCATTTTGATTTTGGAAAAGTATGAGAGGTCGAGGTCGAAGATCGACGAGATATTTCCGGGCGTCGCTTCTCCTCGTGTCTTCGATACCAATTACGCTGCTTGTCGCTGTCCTCCAATTGTATCGATTCATCGCTATGGTTTTTTTTTTCCAAAATAACCGAAGAATAAAAATGGGAGAAAAAATAGAAAAATTATTGAATCGAAGAGTTTTCTAAACTCACCGATCCCCGGTTGTTTCGCAAATTTCCCTCATCGTTTTACGACGCTCGTTCGGTATCGCCTGGAAAACCTGTTCACGAGTCAGAAGAAGAGATACACGAGGATTTTCACAATACAGAAGCGAAGTGCCTTTTACATTCTTAGTTGCCCTCATGGATTCCGGGGGATAATATTTAGGTCCTTCCAGTCCTGATGCAATCACTGGACTTCGCATCAATTTGTGGTCGCCCAACATCATCATCTGCTCGAAATGTTTTGTGTAATCTTGTACAGTTCTGAGAAAAAAAAATCAAGCCTTTAATCTCGATAATTTATTTTGGATTTGAAATAGTGTCGAAAAATTATTGTTAACGCAAATTTAAATAATAAAAAAGCACTGTGGGTTTTTTTTATGGGGTATAAAAAGACGGATATTGCAATCTTACTTAAAGTTAATAAATAATTAACTGAAAAAGTTAATAAATAATTAACTGAAAAAGTTAATAAATAATTAACTGAAAAAGTTAATAAATAATTAACTGAAAAAGTTAATAAATAATTAACTGAAAAAGTTAATAAATGTTTGAGTGAAAAAATTACCTGGATTTTACAGCCATATTGGATCCATCAATCAGAGCGATCGAATGTCCGCGCGTATCGGAAATTCTTGACAAAATTCCCGTATGCTTTAATTCTAGCCACGAATTATACTTGGAGGAAGACTCGTTTTCCTTCTTATCGGTGCTTTTTGACTCGAGTGATTTTTCGCGATCCTCTCGACCCTCTTCGTCTCTTATTCTACTGTCGCTTGAACGATTCTTCTTCTCATCTTTGATTCTGCTGTTGCTTCTCCTCTTTCGCGTTTCTTCCTTGGTTCTGCTGTTACTTCGGCTCTTTCTTTTTTTTTCCTTAGCTCGGCTGTTACTTCGACTCTTTCTCATTTCCTCCTTGGTTCGACTGTTGCTTCGACTATTTCTCTTTGCCTCTTTGGCTCGACTGTTACTTCGACTATTTCTCTTCTCTTCCTTAATTTTTCTCTCATCTTGAAAAACTTTGTCGATTTTTGTCTCCACCTTATCATCCTCAATGTTCTCTTCAAGCTTGTATTCTCTTTTCTCCTCTCCAACTGCACTTTCGACTACGAGTTGTCTTTTATCATACTTGACTTCTTCAACAATTTTACCCTCATTCACAATTTCCATCTTTTCTTCTCTGATTCTATTCTCTATTTTGTCTTCTTCAACTCTACTCTCACCATGAATTGCTCTTTTTTCTTCAGTTACCACCATCTCGTCAATCACACTTCTTTCCTCAAAAGCTCTAGTATCAGTTTTACTTTCTTCTTTCTCATCTGGAACATTACAGTCGATTTTACTTTCCTTCTTCTCATCTAATACTTTACTTTCAACTCTACTTTCCCTGGTTGTTTCTTGAGCTTTGCTGTCCTTGCTCATTTCTTGAGTCTTACTGTCCTTGTTTATTTCTCTGCCACGATTATCGCCCTTACTTGTCAATCTCTCTTCTTCAACTCTACCGTCTTTCTTTGTGTCTCTTTTCTCATCTCTACCTCTACTTCGGTTTTTATCGCCTTTGCCATCTCTTTTCTCATCTCTGTCTCTACCGCGACATTCTTTGTCGTGAAACTTTTGTTGATTTCTCTCTCTGCCATCTCTCTTGCCTCTGTTTTCGCCAAATTTGTTGTCGTCCTGTTTCTCACGACTGTGACTCCTCTGGCGTCTGAATGACGTGCATTCGGTTGTTCTTCGATTTTCAAAGTTTCGCGACTGCTGCGAAGAATTTTCGTGAGGTCTTGGTCGTCCTCGGTTGTCGGGATATCTGTTGGTGTCAGTGGTGCTCCTATCGGAACGATTAGACTTGATTGAGGCAGAGCTGTTATCCTCTTGACTAACGTAACTCGATTGTCGCACATGATGAGATAAACCAATTGGGCTACTCCTTTCCATCATCTTCATTCGTGATTCCTCACGGATTATTTCTTCTATAGCGAATATTTTTTCATCTGGAATGATAAAATATTTTTTAAAGCAAGTTTCTCTCGTGTAGAATTGAATTTGTGCAATTACTTTGCTCAAACTGAAAGTGTATATTTTTCAGGATTCATTGTTTACAAAAAACCTAAAATTGATCGTGGAGCAGTTGTGATTTTTTTATTTTGTGATATTGAACTTCCGTATTTCCGTGTAGGATTGATTATTTGCTAAAAGTGCAACGAAGAGACATAGCGTAGAGTTGACCTCCTCGTGTAAAAATAAGGCAATTTGCGCATAATTGATTACATAAAAGTGAGTGTAGAGATGAAAATTGTTGCGCCTAGGATTGTACGAAAAATTTCCATACAGAATTCACCATTCACAGAAAGCGTAGGGTTAATCATGCAGAAAAAGTGTCGATGTGACGAAGGAAAAGTTGTGTAGAGTTGAATATTTTGCTGTAAGATGAAATAGCAAGGAAATTTCCACGTAGAATCAAAAATGCGCAAAAGGGTATCGTTGATGCCGGACAAATTGTGTAGAGTTGAATATTTTGGTATAGAATTGATGATAAATAAATTATGTAGAGTTGATGTTGCCTAATTATTTGCATCAGCATACTTTTCATGTAGTATTGAAAAACAATCTATCCCATTGAATATTTTTCAAACTAACCGAAATAAATTTTCGTATATCCGAATTCTACTTACTTTTGCCAATTTGGGGACTGGAATATTGCTCCTGTTTTTCCTGTATATTAAGAGCAGCTTCGATTTTTGATTTTGCACTGTTCAACTCGTCAATTAGCATCTTGACGTTGTTGGTAGATTTTTCCTTATTTTTCACAGCCTCGAGAGCGCTACTTTTGCTTGGCATCGGAGGTTTAACGGGTTTTACCTTTTGAACTTTTGGAATGACATTGTACTTGTTGGCAAAGGCCATCAGACGTTTTTTCGCTTGTATTTTTCCCAAAACAGGCTTAACCGTTCGATAAGTGTTGATTACCGGTGAATTTTTGTCAGAGACATCTTTGCTACTCTCGGGAGTGCCAGGAGTAGTTCCTGTAGTGTCGGATGTCTGAGAATCGAAAGTCTCGTCGAGACCCTCGGTCGTTGCTTTGCTCGCGATGATTTCATCCCGTTCAATTGGGAAATTCGGGGTCGGTTCTTCGGTAATTGGAATTGGAATATTAGCGATGGGCAGATCAGCGTCATTTTCATTGAAAAAATTATTCGACATTGATTAGCAATGCGTGCGTTTTACAGTCGTAACGAACGATGAAAATCAAACATAACCTCAAATGCGCGGTTTGAATTGACGCCACGATCTTTAAGATATTTCAACGATAATTTTCCGAAAGATTCGCTGAAAGGACTCGCGAATCGTTGATTTTACTATTTGATCCAAAATATTCACGTTTCATGTGACAAAAACGAGGTTTTTTTTTTTTTTTTATTGCGCAGAATACAAATGTGTGCAACCGTCGTGAATGTATCACAAAACTACGCGACTCTCACCGTTCTCCCGTCTTTAGTCGGATTATTCAATTGCACCAAAAGTTCGATAAACTTCTCACTCGTATTCAACACAATTGTAGATTATTTGATTACGATAAGAAAATTCAAGTTGTACGAGTAATAAATGATCGTCGACGAGAGACGGGTCATTTTTTTTTTAGATAAACTCAGCTCTGTGAATCCAAGCTGCAAGCCGGCAACTTGTGAAACGATTAATTCTTCAGGAGAGGGAGAATGGAACGTTTGAGTTGGCAACACGTGACAACAAAAAGTGTTCGAAGTTGACTTCATTACGAGCGCGGCGCTGGTGCAGCTGTTGTTTCTAGTGTTTCTATTGGTCAACGCGCCCTTTAAATCAAATATTTAATAGCGTCTAAACCAATAGCAAACCTGCGCTTGAGAGCGCCGAGCTCGTAGTGGAACTTTACGATAGTGCAAAGTCGATTGGCAGTTAGAATTTTGAAATCTAAAGTGATATTTCATTATTTTGTTTATTAATTCATAATTATTTCTCATTAATATACAATATAATGTCTAAAAAAAAATTGAAAACGTTACGATGATTGTGTTGTAATGCTCAGTTGGTCCATAACCTCAAAATCATCGCACTCAACAGAAATTCAACGACATTCAGCGTTCAAGAAAAAACTTTGAGGAGAGAATTACGTTAATTGAATAGACGATAAAAATAAAAAAATTATATTTTACATAATGGAAAGCGCATCATTTTATCAAAATGTGTTTCTTCTCACTCAAGCTGTACAGCCTAGCAAGGAATTTCTTAAACATTTCAAAGAGGTAAACTCCTGAAATTGGGAATATTCTTCATTTTGTACTCCCGATGAACACTCTTGAATTTTCATTATAAAATGTATGTTTAATTTTTTTTTTATCCAGGGCATGTTCGACAGACCGAATACCGTCGGTCTTTTACACATTTCGCATTATCTACTGTCGATATACGATGCCGAACGTTTCAAAAAACAAATACAGTGGCCGGTGTATTGCAAAAAATCTGAAGCAAAATACAGAAATGATGTAAAAGATTTTCTTATTTCAATATCTCGTGAAAATCCTGATGTCGAATTTCCTCAAATTTTGACCTCACATCTCCTTACACCAGGTGGCAATAAATTTACAACTATAATTTGGAAACTTTCTGTCGTTGTTTTGCGAACTTT
This sequence comes from Dyspetes luteomarginatus, assembly GCA_963669185.1. NCBI lineage: Eukaryota > Metazoa > Arthropoda > Insecta > Hymenoptera > Ichneumonidae > Dyspetes > Dyspetes luteomarginatus. Next base: position 18,510,628 of record OY769911.1, on the reverse strand, counting down.
TATCAAAAGAGAGAGTAAGTTTTCCTCTTATTTGAAATTAAGAATTTCAGGCTATTATGGAAAATGGTTTTTTTTTTTTCATTTACTTTTTCATCGAGAAATCTTTATAAAATTATAAAATGAGAAATTAATTGACGCGAGTTTTGTATTATTAATTTTGTTTATTAATCCTGTAGTTGGAGAAGTTTTGCTAACTCCAAAAGCAGCATTAGGAGAAAAATTTTCACGAATGATGTTGAATAATGCTGCAAGCCAGAATATCAAGAATGTGGAAGAGATTTACGAAAATATTGTAAAAATTGAGACAGAAGCTGAAAAATATGCAAAGTAATTTAATACTTTATTCTAATTTAACCCTCTGAGGAATCCATTTTTTTTACTGCTTCCATGGTACCCCTGGGTCTTTTATGTTCTGTCCTTTTTTTTGATTATTTTATAGACTCTCAAAAAATGTGGAAAAATTCATGGATACTCCCCAGGGTCTCTATTGCACGCTCCAATATTTTTTAAAATTGAATGTATCAAGATTTTCGCGATAATAATCAGAATTTAGGCAATAATACTTGTGCAAAAAAATTTGGGTTGCGCCTTAAAAGTCTCAGCAATACCATGGAGAGTTCGCGATCCTCTTTACATTGTTGCGAAAAAAAAAACAAATTAAGTTCTTTCTAACAATTTTTTTTAATTCTCGACACAGAGAAATGGCAAATTCCATTAAGGAAAAGCAAGAAGAATTATTTGTATCTAGGCAACGCCTGATCGAGTTATCGTCCGAGGCTCCCGTTCATTCGACCATGAAAAAGCGTATGAGCGATCCCAATGACACCGAAGTTGTGCAGAGTAAACGAAAAACTTCACATTTTACTTTCCCCTCTTTGGCATTTGACAATTTAACGTTCTCATATAATAGATAAATTTTACAGTGTGGAAATCGAGCTTTGACGAAAGCTCAAAGTATCTCATGAGAAAAGTAAAAGTCTTGAGAGATATTGCTGAATTGAGTGAAAACGTAGCGTGTATGGTCAATAGCATCGTATCAATGGAGACAAATCTTTTGGATGGTAATCGTTTGCAAATTATCGAGACCAAAATACTTTCGGAAATAAATGAATTATCCCCGGAAACTCAGGTAAGGAAAATGGTAACTTTAGATTATTCGCCAAAAAATTTTTAATCTTTAATTACACATTCTCTTACTCCTGGACGAAATAGTAAGAAGGAAAATTTGATAATTTTCATTTTTTTCCAGATAATGCTTTATCGTCAATATGGAAAAAATGGTAATCTCGTGCTTGATAATTTTTTGTCACTCATCAATCTTTTTCTCACGGATCTCCGACGAAATCTCGAGAGAAATGAATTTCCCGATTTTTGTGACTGCGAGATGCAAATTACAGCTAGCTGCGAGGATGTGAGATCGATGAGTCGTTTATTTAATGATTTGCATGATAATATTATCGAGCTAACTTGTCGGGTAAAGAACGAGAGTAAACGAGACGAGCGTTTGTCAAACGATCTGTTATCGGTTGCCATGAATCACGATCTCTTTGACAGCGTATTGCTAAAATCCTCGCCAAAGATAAACATTAATTTGAACATGGAAGCTGAGAGAAATGAAATTCACGATAGACTCGAATTAACACCAGTGGAAAATATTCACAGAGCTCTTTTCTCAAAGCATAAGAGAGCTAATGACGCTACAACACCAAAATCAAAATTACGACCAAAATTAATGGTATCTCGTATTAATTTTGACGAGACACTTTCTTCGACTATGAGCGAAAAAATGTCACCAGTTAATCGTAATGTCACGTCGAGAATGATGGATCAATGGAATGCCAATAGAGGAGGAAAATATGCACGTTTGTTTTCCACATATCACAATAGAACTTCGAGCAAACGTTAGTAATTAAAAAAAAATAAAAATAAATTCCTAATCAGTACTCAATGAAATTTACCCTCATAACTTAACATGTAATAATGATTGACGATATTTCATGCATTGGAGTATTTTATCTCTATATTGAGAATTTACAATTTGTTTTATTCGATAATTTTTGGTTATTTAAAAAAATTGTTGTCTTCTTTTTTTTTTCAGTCAATTACAGTATTCGTTCAATTCCGAGCTCATCTCGAATAAATTCAACCACGGATATAAATTCGACCTCAGATGTCTATAATGTATCAGAATTACGCTCGCATCTTGCCACGACGAGCAAATACAACGATAATCGAGATACAGCAAAGAAATCAACGCCATTGAGAGAAAATGTTAACCGAGCATCATCAACATTCAACGAGGATGACACATTTGTCACACCGTCGATCAAGCTGCTGCCGGAAATAGTGATTGGAGGAACAGAAGAAATTACAAAAAGCCCGAAAATTCGGCAGGCCGAAAAATCAACGAACAGAAGAGCCTCGATAAGTGATCTTGTCGAGCGTTACAAAAAATTGCGAATCAAGTCTACTGATTTAACACTCCACATGGATTTCAGTAGCGAAACTTCCGACGAGAGTCACAAAGATTAATAATTTTTTTTTCCTTGCTTTACTTGCGAACAATCAATCAGTATTTAAAGTTTTTCAGTTGCTGTTTTGTTTGTTTTACATGTCACGTCTATAGCATTTTTATGTAATTAAATCGTGCTTTTTTTTTTAATGGATCGACAACAAATTACGATCTTGCCACGAGAGTGCCTCAAGGGACAGACTCAGAAAATCATAATCGCCCCTATCAGCCTATGAACAAATACAATATTTTATACTTTATATTACAAATTGGGTCTTTTTTTTAAATCCTTTATTGATCCAGATCTTCGATTTCTGAGGGATCACCACCCATGGCTTTCCAAAATACCGTCACAAGTTGCTCTGCCGCTGCTCTACGATTATTTGACGAAAGTGACGATGCGTGCTCTTTCATGTCCATCAATCGACCGAATAATTCGCCAAAATCTGTATTCTCTTCTCCCATAATGCCGTCTGAAAATAGAGAATTTTTATTAATTGCTATACTCTAAAAGTTTTCATTGAAATTATTAATAAAATTTACGATGAGACCATTCAACTCACCCAGCACACTTTCCATCAATAATTGATCTGAATTTTCACGCGTTTCCGTATTCAATCTCATGCTTTCCAATTGGTCCTCGACTATATTTACTTCCTCGGACGTTTCTACTCGAGAGTTTGGCATTTCTGCTGTAAAAAAAAAAAATAAACAAAAAAATCAGAAATTTCACTCAGCAGTCAAAAGGTAGAAATTATGAGAAAAAAAGAAAACCTTTGAGAATCCTGTTGGGCCATAAATTAGTGTGAAGTGCCTCGACGATTCTTTCCATTCCATAAATATTCTCCTCTGTCCCTTCATCCATTATATCTGATGGATTTGGTTGCTCCATCTCTACCAATTCGAATTTGTGAATCTGAGACCATTCTGTTACTGTAAAATTGAAAATAATGGTTCACTTTAAAACATTTTTTGTAGTATTTTTTTATTTATTAAAAGAAAGAAAGGTAAATTTCTGGGTGAAAGTAAATTCTGATAATTTCAAAGTAGTAATAAAGAAAATGTACAATTTCTTTCATTTTTGCTCAACAATCTTTTAGATCTAATTGATTAAAGATTGGAGATTTTTTTTTTTCGTTTAGTTGATTAATTTTCCAGATACAAAATATTCTCACCTTTTTCTCTCGTTTCCATATTTTCGAACGATTGACAAACGAGCAAGAAAATTTCAGCCTCGGTGAGTGAATTTACGATCGTCAGACAGTCATCCAGAGACTTGGTATCCTTGGCCTGATCGAATCAATCTACCATTATTAAGATCTGGAGAAAATACGCAAATTGCTTATTTTAACATCGTTGAAACGATGAATTATTGTTTTTATTTTATCTCACTGCCTTTGGATCATGATGTATTATTATTGCCTCGATGCCGCAAGGTGAAATATCGTTTGTTGTCGCATTTGCGATGCAGAGCAAAACTTTGGCCGAATAATATTTATTGTCTATCGTCCAGACGTGATAATTGACATTTTCACCATCTGCGAGATGCTCCGATCCCATCTCTGGACGAAAACATGAATGTGCGTAAAGTAAAAAATAAAATAAAAGTAAAACAAACAATTTTGGTATTGTTTAGCCTGGAGAATATAACCTGAAATTTTTTTTCAACTCACCCCTGGCAATATTTTCGGCTCTCTCAACACTCGCCGTGCTAATTATCAGCACACGCGGTAAATCCATTCTCAACTTTTCTTTCAACTCTTCAATTATTCAATTTTTTTTTTTTTTTTCGTCGATTATAATTCGCGAACGAGAAAACAACAATGAAAATGGAGCACTCACGGATTATGAATTATGACAGAGAATGACGCACATTAACGACTGACGACTGACTGCCATCAGTGCCATCTGCGTATACATATATTTTTATATCTACAGATGCTTGAATGGTTGGCTCAGTGGGGCGGACGGATGACGAGAGAATGAGAGAGGGGGAGAGAGAGAGAGAGAGCCAGCCATATAATATAGATAATATGGGATGAGTTTCGTACGTTTGCGTCATTACGTTCATAATTAAAATGTTTATTCTCCATTTGTAATAATAATTGAAAAGTGAGGAAAAAAAGAAGAACCTGAAGTAGTAGAAACAAAATGGACGACTTAAATCCGCGAGGATTGTAATTTGAACACAATATCTCCAATGGAGAAATAAAATGGACGATCGGTTTTCATTTATTTTTCTATAAATGACTTGGCACAATTTTAATTATGTAATTTTTTCAATTAGCCATGAAACAATAATCCTTTATATGTTAATTAATACGACGATTCTGGAATTTTTTGTACGGCAGCAACATTTGTTGACGGCACTGAATGAAATACGTACAAGAATCAATGCAAACGCAGATAGTTCGACAATTCACCGCTACGAGTGCTGCCGGCAATAACGCGGATCCTTTGCATGGTCAGATTCTTCGTGGCTACTTGGTAGTTTGCCTTGAATGCAAACGCTGTATTTTAATTACTCCTGAATGCCCGCAGGACAAAAAGACGGGAGTTATGCGTTTTTGAGACATGGCCGGAAGGCTCGTGGTAAGGCAAAAGCGGGAAAAGGCTGGATTTAATTTTTAAAAAAGTATCGATAATGGTAAAAGCATCGAAATGTGAAATCAATACAACTGTTTATTGTGAGGCTCATAGACGGAATATAAACGATACATAATAAGTTTTTTGTTGTTTTTTTATGTTTACTCTCGTGAAACATCGAAAGTAACGCCAAGCGAATTGAATCGCAAAAGTGACTGCGAAACGATGCGAAAGAAAAAAAACGTTTCGCTATTCTCTCGCTTACATATGGTATAATATTTTATTTATTTAATTATTGATTTATTTATAGAACTCATGCTCGGACTCGTCTTTCTTTATGTTATTTTTGTAACCCTTTTCAAAGTCCTTAGCGAGTACGATATAACGATTTTCTCGAACAGCGTGCATACCAGCCTCTTGACAAATGGCATTAATATCGGCGCCTGATATTCTGTCCGGTCGCGCAACATAATCCTCGAGATCGACCTCCTCGCTAAGATTCATCTTGGCCGTTATCGTTGAGAATATTAAACGCTTCTGGCGACGATCGGGCAATGGAAATTCGATTTTACGATCCAATCTGCCGGGACGCAGCAATGCCGGATCGAGAGTGTCGGCTCTGCAGAATAAAACAAATATATATATATATATATATATATATATATATATATATATATATATATTTCAGATCGTTTGTATCGATAATCAATTTGACGAATAATTTCAGTGTCGAATGTTAAGCAAAATTTAGGCTCGAAAGAGAGAAAAAAAAAAAATCGTTCACCTGTTTGTGGCCATGATAACTTTGACATTGGTTGTTTGATCGAAACCGTCCATCTGATTGAGAAGCTCGAGAAGAATACGCTGTACTTCACGATCAGCACCGGTCTGAGCGTCAAAACGTTTTGTCGCTATAGCGTCGATCTCATCGACGAATATTATTGCCGGTGAATTTTCCTTTGCCAGACGAAAAACGTCTCTCACCATTCTCGGACCCTCGCCGAGATATTTTTGCACAAATTCCGAGCCCACCACACGAATAAAAGCAGCTACGAGAATATTAAATACAATTATTTACATTTAACAAATTAATGTTGCGCTGAAATTATTCAATGTATTGAAATGTGAGAAAAAAAAAAAAATCTTTTTTTTTTCACAGAAAAAATTTAACTCTAATTAAAAATATCATTCATCAATTTACCTGTTGTGTGTCTTGCAACTGCTTTTGCGAGCATAGTCTTGCCGCATCCTGGTGGACCGTACATGAGAACACCACGAGGTGGATCTATGCCGATTTGCTTGTAGAGCTCAAAGTGTGTAAGTGGCAATTCTACGGCTTCGCGAATTTCCTGTTTCTGCATATCCATACCACCGATATCACTGTATGCTATGTCCGGTTTCTCGTCTAATTCAACACAAGTTTGTTTTTTCAAAATATATAATTATCTTAAGTAATTTGTAAAAATATGCCAATAATGAAAATATATTATTATAAATATTTCTGTTATAAGTGAAATTGATAAAATTACCAGCTTGAAGCATAGAAATGCTCGAATCAGCCTCAGGTGGTAAAACATCGACAAGTGCATTGCTGTGCTTGTGCAATGCTACGCTTGCCGATGGTTTGAGCAACTCCCGATCGATAGTCGATAAAATACGAACATAATAATTAGAGCCAGTTGTCGATCCAACAATGCCGGTATTTTGATCAACGGCTTCTAAAAATTGGCCAATTACGAGGGGCACGCTCTGTATACGTTTTACTTCTTCCTGGGCATGCAGATACTCTTTTTTCAAATTACGCTGTTCGTCCTTGATGTATTCCTCCTGAACTTCCAAAAACTCTAACATACGTTGGAGTCTCTGGATTTTACGAAAATGGAACAGAAATTGCATTATTCGATTAGAATGATGATTTCACAAGATGCCAAGAGTATGGCACATTCACCACCAGGGAAGGGGGGGCAGCACTGACCGTGATGATAAAAATCATTAATTTTATGGAATAAATAAAATATTTACAGCATTTTCTACTGAATCAAACATTCCTTTATCATTTTTCCATTATCAAATTCATTTTTCATCCAATAAATTCGTAAATTCAGTTGAAAAAGAGTTTTGGTTCAATGGCGGTTTTTTTGGCACTGCACTAGCGCCCCTGGCGGTACCAATAGGTACCATGTAAGTCAGAATTACGCTCTATACGGAACGGTGAGGGAAATTTGATGGTTAGTTACCTTGTATTTCGTGTACAAATCTTCGACATCTAGCTCGTCACCACCTCCAGAATAATGGCCCATTATTGGCTTGATATCGACTTCCGCAACATCCTAAGTAATGCATTACCAATATTTTTGAAACACGAGCGATACGAGTGAATCGGCGTTTGTACGAAGGGGTGGGGGCAACAAAACTAACCTCCCAAAAGGGCAAAGATTGAACATACTCTGGTCTCTTCAATTATATTTGAAAAAAAAAAATGAAAATACGAGTGAAACTTACCTTGTCAAGTATCATGACGGCAGAATCTTCCATTTTACCACCAGGCATGGGATAAAACGATGTTGCTCCAAAAATTTCTGTGTATGATTAGGGTTGGATGACTCGGAATTCTTTGAATTGGGGCTACAGAGTGACAGGACAGTCATGGGGGGAGTGGAGTCGAGGGAAGCCGAAACTTTGAATTTTATATTGTCCTAATAGACGGGCGTCCGACAAGCCGAAAAATGGCGCGTTGTCAGTTTGAAATTCGAAATCATCCCGCTAGATGGCTCTGTTAAATATGAAGCGGGAATTTTAAATTTTAACGGTCACAAAACCGTAAATTTAGACTTGGAAATATGACTGACCAATTTAAAAAACTAACCCAACCTCAGAATGATTCACACGGCTAATATATATATGGCTGTAACCATGCTATGTAGGCTTTTCCAAGCGTCGCTCTGTTATTTTTTTTATGGCCAAAAATAAAATGTGATTTTTTTTATTCGTTCTTTCATTTGTTTCCTTCATTTAAAATTGCCGTAACCCAGTTGTATACTTTCATTTTATATGACAAATCGCATACTTGAAACGTCGGCGACGATTCTATATGCACTAATTCTAATGCACATTTGATCCTCAAATCTGGAACTGCATTGGACAAGCGCACAATTGCAATCGCAATAATAAAAGAAAAAAAAAAAAAAAAGGGCCCGTGTGCGACTATGTAACATGCAAAGTATGAGGAAGAAGAGATGCCGAATAATCGATTGATTATTTCATTTTATCGAATATGATTATGAGACGAAACAGGTACAAAAACTGTCTTTGTCATTATTTTTTGTTTATTATTATTATTATTTTTCATCTTACAAATAGTTCATTCAATCGTTAAATTTTTTGTAAATTTAAATATTTTTTTTTTTATCGATAAATTTTTTTTTTGTTTATTTGATTATTCAAGGAATAGACACAAGCTGACATTAGTTTCATTGATTCTTGGATTTACGATATTCTACAATGAATTTCTCGTCTATGAGATTCAAAGTTTCAAGTGGTCATCACGAGAGTGTCCCGAATGTGTTAAAATTCTGCTTGTCGCAGATCCTCAAATATTGGGTGAGAGGAATGAGAATTATCCGGGTGCATCATTTGCCAGGTGGGACAGCGATAGGTGAGTTTGTGTACAAAAGATAATATATATGTATAATTTTTACATTATCTTTTGATCTTCTTGATAATAAAGATAGAAAAACTTTTGTTCGGTTTCACATGCAAGAATTTCTGTTTGCTCTCACATGCGAGAGCTTCTGTTTGCTTTCACATGCGAGAGCTTCTGTTTGCTTTCACATACGAGAGCTTCTGTTTGCTTTCACATACAAGAAGCTTCTGTTTGCTTTCAGATACTTGGAAAATACATTCTCAAGAGCTCTGAGACATTCGCGACCTCACGTAATAGCCTTTCTCGGTGATCTCATGGATGAGGGTCACATTGCCACCACAGAAGATTTTACAAAGTACAAGAAGAGATTAGATAACATATTCTATACCGATGATAGCATTATGGTGGGTTTGAGGGGGAAAGAAAATGAGAAATTCTTTTTGTTTTTTTTAACCCAAGATTGTATCTGATTGGCTGATAAAATTTTTCATTGCTTTCAGAAAATTTACTTACCAGGGGACAATGATATAGGAGGAGAGGAGGATATTGTATCAGCGAGGATACACAATAGATTCAAATTTGCTTATACCCAGCCTGACACTCTCACTTACAAGAGTGTCACGTTTTTCAAGGTATTTTTTTTTTTTTTCACAACATTCCATGCTGCGCTGATTAAAAAATTCATCTAGAACGATATATTTTTATTATTCAGGTGAACAGACTTACTCGCACGATGCCAAATGCGCCAAAAGATGCTTTTCTCAATGATTACACAGAGAGAAATACCACAAATGTTATATTGAGTCACATGCCATTGCTATTTTCACCTGGTCCATTTGTGCGAAATGTAAGATCATCAATTATAATTTTTCATGCTGTAGATATATGATATACGAGAAATTCTACATCATTTTCATTCTCTCCAATTAGGTCAATTATTTTTTTTATTATTTTTTCAGTCTATTGAGTAGAGTTTGCTCAATTTTTTAAAGATTTTTCAAGCTTTGCACATTTCTTTTTCTCCCATGTTCGCTTTTCCATGTATAATTTTTATAAAGGAAAAAAAAAAATTAACAAAAACACAAAAAATCTCGAGATCTTTGTAATTCGCATAACATCCACTTTTTTGGATGGTAGGCAGTCGGGAGTTATAAAATAACGTACATGGCTAATAATCAATAATTGCGAGTTGAATGTTGGCAAAAATTATTCTAAAATTTTCTTTAAACTCATTTTTCTTAAGATGATTAATTTTACTGTGAAATTTGTTTTTTATACCGTTTATTATTAATAATCAAGTATTGTTATTGCATTACGAATTTAAAAAAAAAATCAATTGAAACGAAAAGAAAAATCTACTCACCAGGGTGAACGATATAAAAATTTGTCGAGCACATTTGACATGATCACAGACTGGTCAAGTTGAGATCAAATTCCTCGTTATTAAAAATGATGGGAGATTATTGTGCGTTAATGTAAATGTTGAAATTAATTCAGGTACTTAAAGAATTGAGTCCTCAAGTTATATTTACGGCGCACGATCACAAAGCGATGCATTTGAGCCTCGATACGGCGACTGATCAATTGAGCGATACGTGGATTTTACCACCTCACGAGACGCCGCTCTATCAATTGAGGCTCGATATGGGCGATGTGCATGAATTGCAAATACCAACGTGCTCTTACAGAATGGGAACTCGTCACATGGGCTATGGACTAGCTTACATTGGTGAGGAAATTTTCATTATTTTATCATTTTTTTTTTTTCATCATTGAAGCTTCAGAAAAATTTCCCCAAAGGGGTAAAATTTGAAATTTGAAATAAATATATATATATTTTTCATTTCTCATTGTTGCATTTTTCAGATACTAAAGACAAAGCCGTGGAATTTACCGTTCTGTGGTTACCCGAGCGATTTCCAAAACTTTTGGCTTATCTATGGATCACCGTAGCAATTATTTTACTTAGTACTTGTAATTTTATCTGTAGTTGTTGTATCTCGAGTCATGCGGCGTACAGTCAGTTACCAATTGTATAAAAATTCCTTATCGAGTTTTGGGTTAATCATTGAAATTCAGTAATTTGTCACTTGTTTGACAATTCCGTTAATAATTTGTAAAAAAATGAGTTTTGGTTTTGTTGATTCTCATTTTTTAATTAAAAATGAAAAACCAAAATATTCAACTGGGCTACTTTATTCGTAAGTCAAAAATAACAATTTATTTGTTTACACTGTCAGTTAATTTCCAGTTGATTTTTAATAGTGGGTTGAATTTATGAAATTTATTTTATATATATGGTTAATTCTATGGAGAATAGAAATCGACTAGATTTTTCCGTTAACTAAACAGTTAGTGGACTCAAATTTGCTAAGGAATTGAGAACTATAAGCTCATCAAGGGCAGCAAAAATTTTATTCTTCGGATCTCGAGATTTCGATAAAAGATGGAGAACGGTGGCGAGACGATCTTGTTATTATGATTATTTCGAGAATCAAAAGTCTCGAGAGTGAGCATTTATGAACAATAAGACTATTGATAGTAGAAAAAACTTAACGCAATAACAGTACTTGAATTATTAACAATTGCGTCCGAGATTAAATCGTTGAGATATTTTTTAGCAATAAAACATTTACCAATATACGCGTTGAAATTGATTTTCTTTTTTTTCCATCACAATACCCTCGACCTTTTTTTACAAATCTTTTTTTTATCTCGTTTGAAAATTGAGCTCTTAACTAGTGGCGCTCGTTGCGGATTTTTATGGTACTATAATTCCAATCGAAATGAAATATGTGATATATTTTTGCGTCTCAATTTAAATCCATCAATTACCTGACTCGTGTTTTATCGTTCGACGGGCTTTGATTGTCTGTGCAAATTTCACAATGAGCAAACGAAAAGCGCCTGGAAATTTAAACAATCCAAATCACGATCTGTGCGATTTTCTCACAGGTGAATCAGAGCATTCTCAATTATTCATGTACATGACTTTTCTCACATATCTTTAACCTGCTTTTTTTTTTTTTTTCTTTTCCGGTTGCTCTTTTTTTTTCACATAATTCACAGAACTCGCAAATTATGAGAAAAATGTGACGAAGAATATTTATAAATCAAACGCATACCGAAAAGCTTCAAGTACTCTGAGTGTCTTGCCAAACAGAGTGAAGACCGGCAATGAGGCTAAAAAGTTGCCTGGAATAGGCGAGAAAATAGCCAAGAAGATAGACGAATTTCTGGAAACGGGAAAACTGAGAAAATTGGAAGATGTACGAAAAGCATTATTATTGTTATTATTGTCATAATCATCACTACTATTAGCTTACAAGGACAAGAATTTGACAAAAAGGATTTTCCTTTACAGATCAAACAAGATGAAAATAATGTTGCTATAAATTTGTTGACAAGAGTATCAGGAATTGGCCCATCAAAAGCAAAAGAGTTGGTTGATTCAGGAATAAAAACTTTGGAGGATTTAAGGAAGAATACGAGTAAATTGAGTCATCATCAAAAAGTTGGCTTAAAGTACGTTTCAAGGGCGAGTAAAAAAAAAAAAAGAATGGCAAAATAAATTGATCCAATTTGCATCAAAATTACAGATATTTCGAGGATTTTGAGAAACAAATTTCTCGCGATGAAATTGCCACTATTGAGAAATTAATTGAACGATGGATTAAAAAAATTGACGATAAATACATAATGACGATTTGCGGCAGCTACAGAAGGAACAAATCCGAGAGTGGTGATATCGATTTATTGATAACTCATCCGAGTTACAATTCGTCGGAGAAAGAATTAAAGAAGGATAATCGATTGTTGAAGAGCGTTGTTGATTGTTTGGAAAAAAATGATCTAATTGTCGACACGATATCGCAGGGTCCAGCAAAATTTATGGTAGCTACAAGTTTGTCTACAGACTTGCAAAAATCGATCTCAAAGTAGCCATTTTTTTTTATCACTGTCTTCGAAATATCATTAAATATATATATATATTTTTTTAGGGTGTTTGCCGACTTTCCGGAGACGAAAAAAAACCATTCAGACGTCTTGACATAAAATTAGCACCTCATGATCAATATTATTGCGCCGTTCTTCATTTTACCGGTAGCGATTTGTTCAATCGGAATATACGAGCTCAAGCACTTGAGAAAAAATATACTCTGAACGAGTATTCACTCAGGCGCCTCACGGCCAAGGGTATTAATTATCAATTATATTATTTACAAATAATTTGTCATATTTGAAAAAAATATATATATATATTTTTTTTTTTTCGCTCTCACAGGCATGCCCGGTGATCCTGAAGAGGTCGATTGCGAAGAGGATATTTTCCGTATTCTGGGAATGCCCTACAAAGATCCCAGGGACAGAAACATGTAATTGAATTAATAATGAGAAATTTTTGTAATATAAAATACTGTATTAGTAAAAAAAAAATGATATATTGAAGAATTAACGATATAGCTATTAATATTTTTATCACATTTTTATGTTGTCAAAAACTTATATATATGCAATATGTGTCTAAATATATAAATCAGTTTGTCGAGACACAAGATTTGAAAATTTTCCGAATCAGGTGACTCCGATCTCGAGGATTATTTATCCGAGAAATGCGCGTTTGCGAAAATGATTTTTCTCGTGTTTAAAGCGTTATTATAATATTTTTCCGATAAAGTCCATATGCGATTATTGCCCAAAGCACAGTAGTCCAAAGATTCATGTCGAACTGAAAATGGTGATCTGGAACGAGAATTTTCCAGGCCCATGGGAAATGTCCCATAGTCAAATAATGTCCCATGTAGAGGAAAATTGGATTCATTCCAGCGTATACGAAGGGACGACCATTCCAGACATGCTTGTGATCAATGAGATAAAAAAGTACAGCGTAAAGAATAAAAGCTAAACTCGATGTCGCGAGTACAAACGAAATTGTCATCATATTTTTGCTGATTGGCACGATTCCTCCTTCTTTCTCCCAGTCGCAGAGAAAACCCGCGGTTATGCCCTAAAATTTAATTATTAATATTGTTATTATTCATTTTGACGAGTGTCTTTTTTTCTTTTCTTCTATTTTCAATTTTGAATAAAAACTTACAGTCACGACTGCCCACAAGAACCATCGGAGAATTTTCGATTGCAGATGAAGATAATAGCACAAAAGTATTCTGCCAGCTTGCACACCAAGTGCGACGATCAGTACAGCCGAAAGAGTGTTCATTAGTCCTGAAAAAAAAAAAAAAAATTGATGGAGGAAAAAAAAAATATAACAATGAAAGCTCATAATTCATTCATTAGATGTAGTTTTTTTTTTATATATCCGAATCAAGTCGTTTCGACAAATACTTTTTCCAATTATTTCACAATGAAAATTCAAGTTTATTATTCTCTTGTAGGGATTTTTTTTTTGTTTTTTTATAACAATTTGTAATTCACATACCCTCCGGATCGTGGGGTAAAGTTTGGCCGTAGATCGGATTGTTCGTTTTGTTGTACATGTGATTGCCAAAAACGAGCCTGTCGATGTAACCGGCTGCGCCTCCGGTGCAATTAAAATATTTTCCATAGGCTTGATAACCACCAGGTCCTAAATAACCGGTAGGACAGCCAGGAACACGAAGCAAAAATGTTACGAGAGTGTGCGTTGCTCCAAGTGTTATTACAATTAACCATTGTGGCCAACAGTCCAAGATATCTTGCAGAAACATAAATCGTCCATACTGAGAACAGAGAGAAAAATAATAATAATAATAATAAAATTTGCCATTTTTTTTACCAATAAATCGATCGTTGATTAAATTTACCTGAAAGTTTCTCTGCGCTTTCATGAAAATTGCCTCGATCATTCCGCAAATGAAATACGAAATTGCCAAAAGTTGCAAAACGCCAGGAAAACGAAGATTGCTAAATGGCGTTTGATAATCCGAATTTATTATCAAACCGAGAAGTATGAGGATCAAACTACGGCGTACAGTTGCAAGCATGATTCTTGGACGCGAGACGGATATTCGAAGTTGTGTACGAAGCGATACGACCAATGTTAGTCCCATTATCCAAGCAAACCTGCCAATTTTTTTCAAAAAATTTTGTAGCTTTTTTTTTCGTTTTTTTTTCCTCGAGAATATTGATTATGAGAAAAAGTAAAAGTAATTTTATTTTTACCATGGTAAAATGACATCAGCAATTGTGAGTCCGTACCACGGGCTGTGATTGAAAAATGTGTATCCACCGCCGCCATTGTTTACGAATATCATCAACAATATCGCAATACTACAAAGGACGAAGAATTTTAACAATATCGTGAAGACATTTTTTCTTTGGCATTTTTTTATGGGATTGAAACAAATAAATTACCCTCGAAAAGTGTCGATCGAGTGGATTCTCGTGCTGGAACGTGAAATATTTACGGATGGCGGTGGAGACGGTTCTGAATCTTGCAACGTTTCCATGTCCTGAAATTATAACAACAAAAATTATTGCATAATTCTAATAAAATTTTATGAAATATAAAAAAAAAAACATTTTTTATCGAGTTTTCAACGTACATCATCACCGTCATCGACTAACTGGTCTGTTAGAGTCCGTTTTGCGCATCTTATCAGCAAGTTGCATATGAGCACACCCAGAGCGATTAATAGCCCGATACCCAAACCGATCAGGAACACTTCAGTAAAAGTAACTGTGAATTGAGTAACACGTTTTTTCTTTAGTCGCCTTGGCATTTTTTAATAAATAATTTCGTCAATTGCATGGACTGGGAGGTGCATAGGCGAATAGCCGCAAAAAGTGGTAGCCCGATAACCTAAGAGATCAAGAATACTCCAGAAAAAGTAACTGTGAATTAATGTAACATTTTTTTTCTTTAGTCGCCTTGGCATTTTTTAATAAATAATTTCGTCAATTGCATGGACTGGGAGGTGCATAGGCGAATAGCCGCAAAAAGTGGTAGCCCGATAACCTAAGAGATCAAGAATACTCCAGAAAAAGTAACTGTGAATTAATGTAACATTTTTTTTCTTTAGTCGCCTTGGCATTTTTTAATAAATAATTTAGTCCATTCAAGGCAATAATAATCGTATAAATTATTGGGACATTTTTATGAGTTATTTTTTATTTGGGATGATTTAATTATTGAAAATTGGTAAAATATTGCGCCAGCTTACTCAAATACGAGAGTGGAGGATCTTGTATGGTGTAAAACCAGGAGCAACTTCTATCAGTCAAATTCCATCCATAATGACCGTATTCGCCAAATTTGTATGATTGACTAGAAAAAAAATGGAATTTTTATTGCGTTTCTAAAAAGAAAAAAAAAACAAACAAAAAAAGGAGAAAAATGTTAAAGGGTGAGAATACTCACTGACACCATTGATAATTGCCAGCTGTATAATACATGTGCATATCAAATTTTGTAGGGATTGCCAGAGTGGTGTTGCTGTTTGCCGATAAATTGGCAAAAGGCAAGCCATTGCACTGCAAAAAAAAAACAATCAATTTTAAAAGACACAAACGTAGTACGAAATATCCAAAAATTATAATTTTCATGAAAAAAATAGTAAACTATGCAGCTACTAATTAGACAAAGATATATAATAATTATTTTCTTTACAATGTCATACTTACAGCGCCGCACTCGTTGACGTACGAAAATATTCTTACTGGTACATTCTGATCATTGACAATGCTCAAACAAGCCTCATCCATACCAACGGTCTTGTTGGGATTGATGCAACGTTCATCGTCCATGTCCATGGTTGCCTCAATTATTCACTGAATCATTTGATATAATGAAGAAAAATCTCAATACTTTTTCGCTGTGGAAAAAAAAACCAATCAAAACTTTGGCAAAATGAAAAATGTCGAAAATTTTGCCGAAAAAATGAAATTTTGTCTCCAACATTTATCACTTTTGATCAACTTAATATTATTCGTGATGCAGGTTAAAAATAATAAAATATGAAATGATTAATCAGGGAATATCACACAGAAATATATATATAGTTTTGTACATCGCGTCAAGGACACAATTGTGCGGTGCCCTCCTGGAACAATAAAATCTACGACGTATCCCAAGAGCTTTCAATTATTAAATTGAAAGCTAATTGAAGATTATTGCCAAATATTATCATTATCGATCATCTCATTGTCATATTTACTTACCTGGGAAATTACCGCGTTCTCGTTTTTGTTGCCGCGATGCGGTTGTGTTTTGTTCGAAAACGCGTAAAAGTGCGTAAAAGCACGAAAAATATATTCCTATGCGTTGCCAACGAATTCATACGCCTTCTGCATTCTGAATTCGTTCGTAGAAAGCAGAAATCCGATGCTTGTGGCGCCACTGTCGCGACGCACACACACATACTCACGAGAATATCGCATCATACATATTTGGACGCGGTAGTGGGAGAAATGACTCAACCTGCAAATTCACAGAAGACGCTTAAAAAATAAAAGATAAAAGCTGGGCTTCCCAAACCACCACTTTCCTCCTAAGGGATACTATATATATATATATATATTATATATGTATATATATATATGCATTTTTGTATCCCCTGAGGAAAAAAAAAAAAATTATATATATATAATGTGTGAGATGGTAATTGGCTTATATAAACTCGCAATTACCTCCCACGAAATGACGTCATCCGGAAGTCAGAAAATATGCATTTGTGCATCATCTACAGCTTTATCAGAACTCTGACATTTTAGTACTGATAACGAGACGAGCTGAAAAAATTGATAAATTATCTTTTTCTGTATAATGTAGGTCGGTTGTCCTCTGTGAATAAATTTTTGCAAACTATCTTAAATATATATTGTATATATAAACAAAAGAGTTGGTAGCTCTGAGACTGGCATATAATTTTTAAGTTCGAAATTAAAAAAAAAATTGTACGCTCTCATTCTTTCACTGTTTATCGGACTTTTGAATTGCCTTAAGATATATAAATCTCTTCATTCTCATCCCCCATTTTCATATTTTCTTTCGAGATTCCCACTGGCTAAAAAAAAAAATCCCATCAGTGTTCCAAAATACTCGTAAGATATTTAACAAAAATATTTACCCGAAAAAATATGAAATCCATTGTGATGGGGGATGAGAATGTAAAAGGCCGTAAGGCCATATGTAGAAATAAACCATCTTATTCTATTTTATTTTATTATAATTCTATTCTATTTTATTTTATTCTAATTCTATTCAGTAGAAACTGAATCCATTAAATTTCCAATGCTGAAAAATCGTCGATATATATTTTTTTTATTCGCCTCGTCCATCATTAAGCCATATACGATAACATAATCATGATTACAATACAAATATTGAATGTATTAAAATTAGAGGATTTTAATAAACAAAATTGAAGTCTATTAATTTGATTTTTTTTTTTTCATTTCGATTTTTTAAAATAATTATTCCTCGGGCCAGGGTTTTCCGATACCCTGACTGGCCCCCATTCTCGATGGATCCTGGCTAGGATAATGAATGGGTGCAGTGCCGGGTGGGAAAATTGGTGCAGCTGCAGCTGCCGCAGCGGCGGCTGCTGCAGCGATTTGTGGTGGAAACATAAATTGGGGTGCAACTGGAGGTGGTGGAATCATCATGGGTGGAATCATTCCTGGTGTTGCTTGAAGATTAAAGAAATTATTTCCCATGCTCTCGGGTGGTGGTGGCAAAGCACCGGGTAATCCTGGCACAGGTTCAAGCATTTCTCGTGGGGCTTCAGCAGCCGATATTGTCTGTCGCCCTTGTGATCTTCCCCATTTTATAGTCAAACGTCGACCTCCGAGTATTAATTTGTTAAAAGTCCGTTCAGCCGCAGCTTCTGCGGCATTTCTTTGTGTATATTGTATAAAAGCGCATTGTTGCCGGGGCACCATTGTCACCGATCTGATCTCCCCATATTGATAAAAATGATCGCGCAATTGTTTTTCCGTTAAAACATCGCCAAGATTACCAATGTAGAGTGTCGTTATTGATTTGTCCTCGGGTGGATCGAGTTTTGGCATTGCCGCAGCTCGTCTCATTAATTTATCGGCAACTGGATCGTTCACGCCGTAATAACGATCTTTGATATTTTGATCGGCGAGAGGATCGTCCGGATCGGTTGGTTTCTCATGACGATAAGGACACTCCTCGCCACGTTTGCACTCGCCCTTCACCCAGAATGAACAGATGTGGGGCCTGTTACGTTTGTAATAAGGGCTGGTACGTGCGAGTTTCATCAAAAGATCGCTCGCTGCTGCCGATTTTCCAACTGATCCGGCTGGCGTTGTGGCGTCTATTTTACCGATCTCGTTATCGGTATTTTGCACGTAATATTCCTTGTTTACGTCCGAACGCGGCAAATCGTCTTTGATCTTGAGAGCGGCGTCGCGAACTTGAATCGGCAAACCGTATTCCAAATCAAGGAGGCAGGTCTGACATACGTTTTTCAAACGACTGCAGGTCTGACACACCTCGGTCTTTTTGAAACGCATACGAGCCCCTGGACACCATCTGAATACTGTAAATGGTCGCATGCATATCTTGCATTCTTTGCCATACTTTTCCTTTGTCTGCAAGAGATTAAATAAAACACACACAATTTAAATTATTTATTTTATACAATCGTGATGAAATTCAAAAGATTTAATATTTTATGTGAGTATTTGAGAAATAAAGATATTAAATATAATTTTTATTGTGCTCATATTGAGGTATTATGTCGAATCTTTTATTATTTATTCGATGGGAGAAAAATTGCAAGTTGAATTATCAAGGCGATCCTAGCGGCCAAAGCTGGAACTAGCCAAGATGGCCGTTGAGTTGCTTTTTCAGTATTCTTTGTTGATCGTATACATATAATTTATTTTTAGTCAATTGGGGCTCATTGAAATAATTACAATATCTCAGTGTTTGGGCCTCTGAGGTCATATTCTTCTTAAATATTAATCTCGCACTCGTTGACGATCGACGTGATCCTAGCGGCTGAAATCGCAACTAAATATCAGATTCAAGCAAATATACCAAATGTAGATGAATTTTTAACTCCGCCATTTTGTCGATGTACCCTTTCTCTCAGTCTTTTGACCCCCACGGCACCCACCATTGAACTTTCGTAATCTTGCAGAATGTAAATTAGGATATATTTGACTATATCTAGGATTTCCGTGTATTATACTCGATTAAAAGTCTCTCAATATGGACGATACAGGTGTTCTATCATAATTTTGAAGAAAAACAAGGCATTCTTACCATTCGTATGTAAGGATTATCTCCCAGACATGTTTGACACAAAATCGGGAATTCCTGCGGGAACAAACAATCAGTAAAGAAACCACGTCACACGAAACATTTTTTACATTGCGTTGAGCGAGAAAATTTAATACTCACGGCATCTTCCCAATTTTGTCTATTGTACGTGTTTGTGGTTTTCGAGGTAGCCATTATACCGTGTCGATATTCCACGTGAAATGATCACGTTTCGATGCGCTACGACGCGACAATCGTCGTAAATATCCCGAGAAATAGAAACATGGGATCACAAAAGACAACACGCACAAACGATGTAAAGAACACTAAGAGTTATGAAACTTTAGAAGATGCGGAACAAAACAGCTGAGCGATGCTTGTTCCCTCTAGTGGCGAAAAGCATTTCCACTCAACAGTTTCCGGTCAAGTTTTGATAATTCAAAGAGCTCCCGTGTTCTTTTATACGATATCCGTCCTACAACAATATCGAATTATTGTCATGTATCCAAAATTATTATACTAATTATGTATCATTTATTCATGTTGCTCATTGTCGCTGATTGTAAACAAGACTTTTAAATTATGCGTATCCGCCCGTACACTGAGTAGTTCCAAATTCTGCCGGTGGCGCTGCAATAGTGCGCGCGTCGGTGGACGCCAGTGGTGTGGTGGCGGCGGGTCGCGGCCGATTGTGGCAGCTCCTCGGTGAGGAACGGTTAGAGCGGGCCGCGACGCAGAACCGCAGAAGGCCACAGAAGCCTCTCGGCTTTTAACAAAATGGCCACGAACGACTCTAAAGCTCCAGTGCGAACGGTGAAAAGGGTTCAATTCGGCATTCTTTCGCCAGATGAGATAGTGAGTAAACTTAACGTTATTTTCGTTCCTCGCCGACACGAGGAAGTATCGTACAAAGTTTCTTTTCCCCGCTCTTTGGCAAAGAGAAACCGCAAAAAAAAAAGTGACGCACTGTTCGTACCCAATGCACGACCACGGGGAAATCCACAATTTGCATTAGTATTGCATTTGTGCCAGATCACGAAATATCAATATTTCAAAAATGATAATACATCAAATTTTGGTTTTTGAGCTACGAGAAAACGCATGAATTGAGTGGAAATGATTGTTTTCCATAAAAATTCGGAAAAAAACTATAGGATAACGCAATGTGATGAAAAGTTTGATTTGCCTTACTGTGTATGAGAGACATCTCGCCTGTCCTGGCATTTACCAAACTAATGGGATTTTTTATAAATTCATCATTAAGAATTTATTTATCAGTAAACAAACAACGGACATTACGTCATTGATGAAAATCATTAATTATTTCAAATCCTTCCAGTTGTAGTATTTTCCAAAAATATTTTAAATATTCAAAATAATATTTTTTTAATTTATTTTGTTGCTTACACAATTTCAATGGAAATACACCATTTTATTATTCAACTAGACTTATGAAACACGAAATTTTTTTAATAGTGCAAAAATAATCATCATATATTGCAAATGATATAAAAATAGTGAAATATTTTATATGTAATAATAAAATAATGTTTTTTTTGTAATATAGAAATTACAAGAAAATTTGCGAGTTTGTTTATTATTTATTTATACAGCATAAAATATTTCAAAAGTAGTTTATAAATATTGAAAATATTTTAAGGATTATGCAAAAATGTACAAATACTTTTATTTTTTTCATATTAACATGTTTGCTGGTTGAGTATTTATTTATTCTTTCATTTATTTACGATCCAAGACATTTTTATAAAATGTTTAGGTGAGTTATTATAAATGGAGAAAAAAAAAGGAGTAATAATTTTCCAAGATTACAGAAATAAAGATTTATGGAGAAATATTTTCTTCACATGAAAATAACTCATTAACTTCAGTACCAAACCTCTTAAACTTCTTCCTCTTCACGTTTTTACCAAAATGCTATAACTGTACAGTAAAAAAAAAAAAAAAAAAATAGAAACAATATAATAATTGGAATAAAGCCACGCAGCTTTATATCCTGCCTATAATTTTATTTATTATTTATTTATGCATTTACTCATACAGCACACGATATTAAAAAAAAAAAAAAAAAAAAAAAAAAAATGGCATATTTGAATTATATTTTAACGTAAAAAAATATTGCTGTATAGATATTTATTTATTTATTATTTATTGCTTCGAATCGTTTTTAAATCTAATAATCCATCAGATTCAATAATTTCCGAGATTAATAAATACTAGTCCATGGCATTTGCACTAGGATCGAGAGAAATTGTGGAAAAAATTTGTGTCGATGTAGCCAACTTTGCAGGGTCTGGTATGCCTACAGGAAATTTTTCTGGTGTTCACCATTTTCCGTAATTTTCCCGAGATTAATAAATACTAGTCCATGAACTCCTTTAATAACTCGAAAATCTTTGGCCAAACGACAAATTGTATTTTTACCGATTTTTTTTTCAGTATTTTTCACAATTTTTATATTATTTGATTAAAAGTTAATTTTGTTTTTTTTTTTTTCCACAGCGTCGTATGTCAGTGACAGATGGAGGAATACGTTTTCCGGAAACGATGGAAGGTGGTCGACCAAAAATGGGTGGTTTGATGGATCCACGTCAGGGTGTAATAGATCGAAATTCCCGATGTCAAACGTGCGCTGGTAACATGACCGAGTGTCCAGGCCACTTTGGTCATATAGATCTGGCAAAGCCAGTTTTTCACGTTGGTTTCATGACGAAAAGCATTAAAATTCTCCGTTGCGTTTGTTTTTACTGCTCGAAGCTTCTCGTGACGCCGCAAAATCCAAAAATCAAAGAAATTGTAATGAAGACAAAGGGACAACCACGTAAGAGGCTAACGTTTGTTTATGATTTGTGCAAGAGTAAAAATATATGCGAGGGTGGTGACGAGATGGACATAAACAAAGATGGACAGGAACAACAACAATCAGCCGATCGTAAGCCGGGTCACGGTGGTTGTGGACGATATCAGCCAAATTTACGAAGATCCGGTCTGGATGTATCTGCCGAATGGAAGCACGTTAACGAGGATTCGCAAGAGAAAAAAATTGTTCTGACAGCTGAGCGAGCTTGGGAAATTTTGAAGCACATAACAGACGAGGATTCATTTATTCTCGGTATGGATCCAAAATTTGCACGTCCCGATTGGATGATAGTGACTGTACTTCCGGTTCCGCCATTATCCGTTCGTCCAGCTGTAATAATGTACGGCTCAGCGAAGAATCAGGACGATTTGACTCATAAACTGGCCGATATAATAAAATCAAACAATGAATTGTTACGAAACGAGCAAGCTGGTGGGGCAGCTCACGTGATCTCGGAAAATGTAAGAATGTTGCAATTTCACGTAGCAACTCTTGTCGACAATGATATGCCAGGAATGCCAAGAGCTATGCAAAAATCTGGCAAACCGTTGAAAGCGATAAAAGCGCGTTTAAAAGGAAAAGAGGGTCGAATACGTGGCAATTTAATGGGTAAACGTGTTGATTTTTCTGCACGTACCGTCATAACGCCAGATCCAAATTTACGTATCGATCAAGTTGGCGTACCACGAAGTATCGCTCAAAATTTAACATTTCCCGAAATTGTAACGCCCTTCAACATTGACAAGATGCAAGAGCTCGTGAGACGCGGTAATTCCCAATATCCCGGTGCAAAGTATATCGTCAGAGACAATGGCGAGCGTATTGATTTGCGTTTTCATCCAAAACCATCAGATTTACATTTGCAATGTGGCTACAGAGTTGAGCGTCACATACGCGATGGCGATCTTGTCATATTCAATCGTCAGCCAACGCTTCACAAAATGAGTATGATGGGTCATCGGGTTAAAGTTTTACCATGGAGTACATTCCGGATGAATTTAAGCTGCACATCGCCATACAATGCTGATTTTGATGGGGACGAGATGAATCTTCATGTTCCGCAATCAATGGAGACGAGGGCGGAGGTTGAAAATATTCACGTAACACCGAGGCAAATAATAACGCCGCAGGCTAATAAGCCAGTTATGGGCATTGTCCAGGATACATTAACGGCAGTTCGTAAAATGACAAAACGCGATGTTTTCATTGAGAAAGAACAAATGATGAATATCCTAATGTTTTTGCCAAATTGGGACGGTAAAATGCCACAACCTTGCATATTGAAGCCAAAACCACTTTGGACGGGAAAACAAATATTTTCATTAATCATACCTGGCAATGTTAATATGATAAGAACTCACAGTACCCATCCAGATGAGGAGGATGAGGGTCCATACAAATGGATATCACCAGGTGACACCAAAGTAATGGTCGAGCATGGTGAACTTGTTATGGGAATTTTGTGCAAAAAGACACTTGGAACTTCAGCTGGTTCATTGCTTCATATTTGTATGCTCGAGCTTGGCCATGAGGTTTGCGGTCGTTTTTATGGAAATATTCAGACCGTTATTAACAATTGGCTTCTCCTCGAGGGCCATTCAATTGGTATTGGCGACACAATTGCCGATCCTGATACTTACAAAGAAATTCAAAAGGCCATTCGCAAGGCCAAAGAGGACGTAATAGAGGTCATACAGAAAGCTCACAATATGGAACTCGAGCCAACACCTGGTAATACACTGAGGCAAACTTTTGAGAATCAGGTCAATAGAATATTGAACGATGCTCGTGACAAAACTGGTGGTTCGGCAAAAAAATCACTAACAGAGTACAATAATTTAAAAGCCATGGTCGTATCTGGCTCAAAAGGATCAAATATTAATATATCACAGGTTATCGCTTGTGTGGGTCAACAAAACGTTGAGGGCAAAAGAATACCATTTGGATTTCGAAAAAGGACATTGCCACATTTCATCAAGGACGATTATGGTCCTGAGTCACGTGGCTTTGTTGAAAATTCATATCTAGCTGGTTTAACACCATCGGAATTTTATTTTCACGCTATGGGAGGTCGCGAGGGTCTCATTGATACTGCTGTCAAAACTGCCGAGACTGGTTATATTCAGCGACGTTTGATCAAGGCTATGGAATCTGTTATGGTCCATTATGATGGAACTGTGAGAAATTCTGTTGGTCAGCTCATACAGCTTCGTTATGGCGAGGATGGTCTTTGCGGTGAAACGGTAGAATTTCAAAGCTTACCAACCATCAAATTGAGCAATAAAGCATTTGAGAAAAAATTTAAATTCGATCCAAGCAACGAGCGTTATCTCAGACGTATTTTTACCGAGGATATTGTCAGAGAAATGATGGGATCCGGCGAGGTTATTTCCGAGCTTGAACGGGAATGGGAACAATTAAATCGCGATCGCTCGGTATTGAGAGAAATTTTTCCAAGCGGCGAATCGAAAGTTGTACAACCTTGTAATTTACAAAGAATGATATGGAATGTACAAAAAATATTTCACATTAATAAAAGAGCACCGACAGATCTAAGTCCAATGAGGGTCATTCAGGGTGTGAAGGATCTTTTGGAAAAATGTATCATTGTCGCTGGTGAGGATCGTTTGAGCAAGCAGGCTAATGAAAATGCTACATTGCTCTTTCGTTGCTTGATACGCTCGGTACTTTGTACTAAATGCGTTTCCGAGGAATTTCGCTTGTCGGGCGAAGCGTTCGAATGGTTAATCGGTGAAATTGAGACGAGATTTCAACAGGCTCAAGTATCACCTGGTGAGATGGTCGGCGCTCTGGCAGCACAATCCCTCGGTGAACCAGCAACACAAATGACCCTTAATACTTTTCATTTTGCTGGTGTATCATCGAAAAATGTAACTCTCGGTGTGCCAAGATTAAAAGAAATAATAAATATCAGCAAAAAGCCAAAAGCGCCATCTTTAACTGTATTTTTGACTGGAGCTGCAGCGAGGGATGCGGAAAAAGCTAAAAATGTATTGTGCCGATTGGAACACACGACGTTGCGAAAAGTTACGGCAAATACTGCTATATATTACGATCCTGATCCACAAAATACCGTCATTGCCGAGGATCAAGAATTCGTTAATGTTTATTACGAGATGCCCGATTTTGATCCAACGAAAATATCACCGTGGCTACTTCGCATTGAGCTCGATCGCAAAAGAATGACCGATAAAAAATTGACCATGGAACAAATTGCCGAAAAAATTAATGCCGGCTTTGGTGATGATTTGAATTGCATATTCAACGATGATAATGCAGAAAAATTAGTTCTCAGGATAAGAATAATGAACAGCGACGACAGCAAGTTTCAGGATGATGGAGAGGAAACTATTGATAAAATGGAGGACGATATGTTTTTGAGATGTATCGAGGCAAATATGCTCAGTGACATGACTCTGCAGGTAAACTCGATATATTAATATCATTGCGAATTTCATTAATCATCAAGTTACGTACTGGTTTACGTTAACGCAACGTAACTTTTTTTTATACTCCGTACCCTGAGGGTTAATCATTAAAGTGCCGTACTAATATTATTTCAAAAATAATTTTATCGACGCTATCAAAAATATTTTCTTCCAACAAAAATTCATTCACTTTTTTCTTAGTCAAATTTTAATTTTTTATCAACTTCAATTTTTTGTTTTTTTTTTTTTTTTTCCTCCAGGGTATCGAAGCCATTGGCAAAGTGTACATGCACTTGCCCCAAACTGACGCGAAAAAACGTATAATAATCACAGACACAGGTGAATTCAAAGCGATTGCCGAATGGCTCCTCGAGACTGACGGTACGAGCTTGATGAAAGTTCTCAGTGAACGGGATGTCGATCCTGTGCGAACATTCAGCAACGATATTTGTGAAATATTCCAAGTATTAGGTATCGAGGCTGTGAGGAAATCCGTCGAGAAAGAAATGAATGCCGTTTTACAATTTTACGGTCTTTACGTAAATTATCGCCATCTTGCTCTTCTTTGTGACGTCATGACGGCAAAGGGTCATCTCATGGCGATAACTCGTCACGGAATTAACAGACAGGATACGGGAGCTCTCATGAGGTCAGTCGCGATAAATTCTTGCAATCACAACTCTTTTTTTTTTTTTTTAAATTTATTTATTGGGAAAACAATTTTCTTTTAATATAAATTTGCAGATGCTCCTTTGAGGAAACTGTCGACGTTCTTCTCGATGCGGCTTCTCACGCTGAGGTGGATCCTATGAGAGGAGTCTCGGAGAATATAATTATGGGACAGTTGCCACGAATCGGAACAGGTAAGATTAATAATAATAATAATAATAATAATAATAATAACAGCAGTTTTTTCAGCTATACATTGTGAGAGAAAAGTTATATTTTCCGGGAAAGTAATTATCATTCTTTGATACTCTCGGGTATCAAATATTGAAAAAAAAACCAATAAAATTAATATAAAAAATATTAATGCTCGAATAAATTACCATAAGATCGAATGATAATTAAATTCATTCCTCGAATTGAATGCAAAATAAATTTTTCTTTATTTTTTTTTCGCGATGACAGGATGCTTTGATCTCCTGCTGGACGCGGAAAAGTGCAAAGCCGGGATAGAAATTCCGATGGCAGTTGGTGCCGGAGTGATGGGAGGAGCTGGAATGTTCTTCGGAAGCGCGGCGACGCCGAGTATGAGCCCACAAATGACACCGTGGAATCAAATGGGTGCAACGCCGGGTTACGGGGCATCGAGTATGTCACCGACTCTTGGAAGTGGAATGACACCAGGAGGCGCATGTTTCTCACCGTCAGGAGCATCTGACGCATCGGGTTTGTCACCGGCATACTCGGCATATTCACCACAGCCAGGAAGTCCAGGAAGTCCAGGACCGAGTATGAGTCCATACCCGATGTCACCGGCAGGTGGAGCATCACCGAGTTATTCGCCAACGTCACCGGCATATTTGCCAACATCACCGAGCATGCCACCATCGAGTCCAAATTATTCCCCGACCTCGCCAACGTATTCGCCAACCTCGCCAAATTATTCTCCGACAAGCCCAAGTTATTCTCCAACGAGCCCTGGCTATTCACCAGCAAGCCCAAGTTATTCACCAACAAGCCCAAGCTATTCGCCAACATCGCCAAATTATTCTCCCACAAGCCCAAGTTATTCACCAACAAGCCCAAGTTATTCGCCAACGAGCCCAAGTTATTCGCCCACGAGTCTGAGCTATTCGCCAACAAGCCCGAGTTATTCACCAACTAGCCACAGTTATTCGCCAACCAGTCCAGGCTACTCACCGACAAGTCCGAGCTACTCACCAACCAGTCCAGGCTATTCGCCAACAAGTCCTACTTACTCACCAACAAGCCCGAGTTATTCACCCTCGTCGCCAAATTATACACCAGCCTCACCCTCGTACTCACCTACAAGCCCAAGTTACTCACCAAGCTCGCCCCAGTATTCACCCGCAAGTCCAAGCTACTCACCGAGCAGCCCAAAATATTCACCCACAAGTCCCAGCTATTCGCCAACCTCGCCATCTTTCGCTGGCACTTCGCCACAATATACACCTGCCAGCCCAACTTATTCACCAACCAGCCCAACTTACTCACCAACAAGCCCGAGCTATTCGCCAAGCTCGCCACAACACACTGCGGCTGGTAGCACGAGATACTCACCCAGTAGCCCAAATTATTCACCAACTAGCCCTACTTACTCACCATCGAGCCCTCAGTACTCACCATCGAGCACTAAATATTCACCAACAAGTCCGACGTACACGCCAACCAGTCCAAATTACTCACCGACCAGTCCAACTTATTCACCTCCTGTGCCCGGCTATTCACCTACCAGTCCAACTTACTCGCCAGCCTCACCGGCTTACGAGACTGATGATTGAGAGACTATAAAAATTCTCAAGAGCCGAGAGATTGACCAATCAATACAAAAATCACCATTGACAAATTTTTAGACGAAACTCTTTGTAACTTTAAACTGTGACTACTTTTTAATGGCAATGAATGAAGGAAAAAAAAAATATCGTTTTATCTCAGAGTCTTGTAAGACATCTGTAAGTTATCTTTTTCACACGATCGTGAATTTCTTCTCCATTTTTATTTTTATTTTTTTTCCAGTTTCAGTTGAAGTACATAGACCGGTTACATAAATCATGTCTATTAAATTCGCACAGTTTCTTTTTTTTAATTAACTTTTTTTAAAATTATTATTATTATTTTTTTCATCAACTTTTTTAATATTAGTTTAATTTTTTTGTTTTAATTAGCACAGTTGTGTTAATTTTGTTTTCCTTTTCATAGACATGATTTTAGTATAACCGGTTTATATATTTCAATTGAAAGCGAAAAAAAAAAACAAAATGGAGAAGAAATTCACGATCGTGTGAAAAAGAAAACTTAAAAATATCTTACAAGACTCTTAGATAAAGCGATTTTTTTCTTCTTCTTTCATTGCCATTAAAAAGTAGTCTTAGTTTGAAGTTATAAAAAGTTTCGTCTAAAAGTTTGTGAATGGTAATTTTTTTTTCTCGTCAATCTCGGGGCTTCAATAGACATGATGTATGTAAGTTATTATTATAATTATTACCGTATTATATATATTTACTCGATCTACTTGTCATGAAGGACTTTATATTTTTTTTTCTCACTTGTCCGTTCCATGCCGTGTGGTGGATGCAAAAAAAAAAAAAAAAAAAAAAAAAAACAGACGGCTCATGTAAATGTAAAGCGTTTGCTCCTATGTCTATTTTTTGTAAATAAATTTCATGGTTGAAAAATCGAAGATTTTCTTTTTTTTTATTCCTTATAGAAGTTTTAGGGTTTTTTTTTTCGACGAATATTGTATTTTTGTTAGTTGCGAGGGGGGGAAAAAAATACGAGATGAGCGTGAAATGATCTTGTGGGTCTTCTTTCGCTCCCTACGTCGTCGGAGTTCATTCCATTCGTGTTCGATAATGCATATTGTATTACACTCGCGTATCAGACTGCAAAGAAAGGGAACCGGTTAGAGTTTGCCATCTCGATACCAAAGTTTCGTAACATCGAGATAAAATTGCAATTCTTATTTGCAAATATACTTTGTCTCGTTTCATTTGATGATGGAAATGAATCGGGAGAATCAACCGTTGCTTTACAAGGATGAAAATTCTGGGCTCTCGTTGTTTTTCGCGACTCTCTGCATTGTCGATATATTTGGTGTATTTCCGATCATAGCATTGCCACGAGCTATCGTACAATGCGGTAAGTTTATATAATCCATCGTGGGCGTTTATGTCATAGATTTTTGCCAGGATTATTAAAATTGTGCATGAATGAAGCTTCTGTTTTTTTTTTTTTTCGAATAAAATGGCAATAATATTGCTTTTTTTTGTTTTCTCGTAGGATTACTCGGAATTCCTTTCGTTCTTGTGATTTTTGGTCTACAAATTTACACGGCAGCTCTGTTGGGAAAATCTTGGACTATAGCGAATAGTATCGATCCTCAAATATCGAGGAAAAATCGGTACGTAGTTTAATGTTTAATTGTTACAGTAATTCCAAATTCAATTTCCCATGTAATTGATTTTATTTAATTAATAATTTATATTCGTATTTAAAGCGTCATATTTGAAGTATAATTAAAAATTGAATTTCTAAATATAGTTTAACTCGAATTCTATTGTCAAGTTTCAAGTGTAATTTGTTGGGTAATTAACTAAACTACCAGTAAACTAAGAGTAATTGCGTGTTGGAAAAATGAGTTTCTGGTATAAGAGTAAAATTTTCGTTATCTAGAAACAGTAATTAATTTTTCCCTATTATAGCGATATATTATTTTTATTCATAGATATCCTCTCGCAGCAGTAACAGAATTTATTTAATAAATTATTTGTGTTCGTATTTAAAGCGTCATATTTAGAGTATAATTAAAAATTGACTTTCTAAATATAGATTAACTCGTAATCTATTGTCAAGTTTCAAGTGTAATTTGTTGGAGAATTATATGGCAAACTAAGAGTAAAAGCATGTTGGAAAAATGAGTTTATGCTATAAGACTAAAATTTTCGTTATCTAGAAACAGTAATTATTTTTTCCCTATTATAGCGATATATTATTTTTATTCACAGATATCCTCTCGCAGCAGTAACAGAATTGACTCTTGGTCCACGAGCTCGTACTTGCGTTAACGTTCTGCTCGATCTCACCATCTTTGGATGTGGAATTCCCAATTTGTTGGTCGGTGAGTTTCGAATATTACTCAATGATAATATTGAACGTGATTTGTTCATTTTAACGTTGAGAAATTCGTTTTTTTTTTTCAGCATCACAAAATTTGCAGATTTTTGGTCTCAAGATATCGTCGTACAGTTTTGATCTTTCCTTTTGCTACTGGCTGCTGGTTGTTGGAGTTCTTCTCTGTCCTCTCATGTGGCTCGGAAGTCCTCGAGACATGAAGTAAAAAAATTGCGCGATTAGCAAAAGTTAATGAAAAAAAAAAAAGAACATTCTTTATCCTAACAAAAATTTTGTTTCGTAGATCTCTTGCAGTTTGTTCTTGCATTGCGGTGAGTCTCACGGCTTTATTGATCTGGTGGTGCATCGTAATGGACGATCGAGTTTTAAATACAGTTCCTGTGCCGACATCACCGACCTGGGACAAATTTATTTCCGGGTACTCAAAAAAAAAAAAATTCCATTCAATTTCTCCATTTTAACTAGCACGATACTTTTAATTAATTAAAAAAAAAAAAAAAAATGAGCCAATTAATTCATCATCGAATTTACATTTCAAGTATAATGAGTGAGAATTA
Source organism: Dyspetes luteomarginatus (assembly GCA_963669185.1). Taxonomy (NCBI): domain Eukaryota; kingdom Metazoa; phylum Arthropoda; class Insecta; order Hymenoptera; family Ichneumonidae; genus Dyspetes; species Dyspetes luteomarginatus. Next base: position 18,478,949 of record OY769911.1, on the reverse strand, counting down.
AATTTATTTACCGAATCAATGTGAAATTTATGAAATTTATTTCACAATATTTTTTTTTTTAACTTTTCAAAATTAATTTTTAAATGATGATTTATTTGTTTCGCAGGTATGGAATGTTGGCCTTTCAGTTTGACGTCCATCCAACTTTGATGACCGTGCAGGTCGACATGCGACAACCGCGAGATATCGACAAGGCCGTCATTTTATCATTTTTAAGTTAGTTGGCCGGCCTAAAAAATCAACCAATTTTTTTCACGAGATGTATTTTGTTTTTTTTTTTTTTTTTCCAATGCAGTCAGCGGTTCCCTTTTCGGGATTACAGCGGGTCTTGCTGTATGGCGATACGGTGGAAGTACAACGGCAAATATTCTCCAAGTTGTTGGCTCAGGTTACGTCATAAGAGCTGCAATTTTGCTCGCAGCACTTCAGCTTTGTTTTTCAAGCGCGATAGGACATTCCGCACTTTTTCAACATTTGGAAGATCATATGCGCGTTCACAGATGTGAGTTTTAAAATAAAGATAAGAAAAAACAATGTAAAAAATCCTCTGAGCAATTTTACAATTTCTTTAATGTTCTCCCAGTGAATTATTCGTGAGTTTAATTTTTTTTTTCTCAAACATTAGCCATTGTAAGATTGAAAATTAAATCAAATATTTTTCTATGGCTACAAAAATTTTTACCCTCTCAGCAAATTGCCAGAATAATTTCTGTTTAATTGAATAAAAAAGTAAAATGTTTTTTTTTCCTTTTTCAGCTTTTGGCTGGAAGCGTTGCGCAATGAGATCGGGGGTAGTTTTTCTCGGTGTAGCGATAGGCGAGTCTGTGCCACGTTTTGACATTGTAATGGCTCTGATTGGTGGAACACTGACTGGCCCTCTGGTGTTTGTTCTTCCACCCTTGATGTACGCTCGTGCGAGAAGACTGAAAATTGAGCGTTCATCTCGCATTGCCGATCTCGAGATAATTTCACCCTCGGAACGTCGTTCAGGAATGGAAATGCTCGACGATCCGAGAATTCACTCGCAATCCGTTTATTATGGTTTTATCAACGACGATATTAATCGTCATCGTTACTCGTACGTTTATTATGATGATGATGATGATGATGATGATGATTCACCTGATGATATATTGAGTGACCTTGAGGAAGATACAATTTTTGAGGAAAAAACAATAATCGGTGAACAGCTGCGATTGAAAAATCTCGATACTGAGCCACATCCAGTTCTCATTGAGGCTGCTCAACCTGAGAAAATACGTCGGATTAAGAGCATCAGACGAGTAGAGATGTCGAAAAATACGAGAAAAATATTTAATTTTCATCATCTTGTCGATTGGTTTGGCTATTTTATCGTTGCACTTGGCATTATCATCACCATATCTTCCACTTATATTAATGTACAAAATACAATTAGATTCGTAAATTTCACACCACCTTGCATAATCAACGCTACGATAGCTGCAAATGTTTTGAGTTTGGCATAATTATTTTTTCTTCCTTTATACATCATTGAATTGAGGAGAAAAAAATATATAATTATTAAGTCATTTATAATTTAGAGTAATTTTTTTTTTCATGTCGAGAGGATTTTTTCAAAAGATTTTGTAACGTTTTTTTGGAGACAATAATACAATTTTTGCAATAACTGAACTCGTTTTTTTCGTACAATTTACATTCCACTCGATCTCAAGAAGAAACAAGAGAAATCTAATTTTTTGTCGTTTGCCATTTGCATCGTCGATATATATATATAGTGTTTTGCATTTATTATGGAAAGTAAATTCCAAAGATTGAGAAGTTGGTTTGAACTTACGAGGGTCGAGAATTTGGACAAGGATGACTGTTCTTCCTACAGGAAGAAAAAAATCAAAGTTACGAAACAAAATTTTGTGATGGAGAAAAAGGATGATAATTCAGTGACAATTTTTTTTGATAATGATGATTTTAATGATGATGTAAATCATTATGCAATTGGAGAAAAGACGAGCGACAATGAGAAATATAAATCGAAAATATGTCAATGCGATGAAAATTCAATGTCAGAGAGTGAGATCTTATGTGGGGCTCGTTTTTTCGTAAAATTTACATTCTACTCGATCTAAAGAAAAAAACAAGAGAAATCTAATTTTGTGTCGTTTGCCATTTGCATCGTCGATATATATATAGTGTTTTGCATTTATTATGGAAAGTAAATTACAAAGATTGAGAAGTTGGTTCGAACTTACGAGGGCCGAGAATTTGGACAAGGATGATTGTTCCTGTAGGAAGAAAAAAATCAAAGTTACGAAACAAAATTTGGTGATGGAGAAAACCGATGATAACCAAAACCAGCCAGTGACAAATTTTTTGGATAACGATGATGGAAATCATTATGCAATTGGAGAAAACACGAGCGACAATGAGAAATATAAATCAAAAATATGTCAATGCGATGAAAATTCAATGTCAGATGGTGAGATCTTATGCGGAGCTGAAAAAAGGCTTCGAGAATTGCTCGAATTGAGTAAAAATGAAGAGATTACGAAATTAGTCGATGCAAGTACAAATACGAGTTCTGTTTCGATAAAAAAAAAATCTGAGGAACAAATAGACTGGGTAAAATTGAGAGAAGAATTTGTAAATGTTGAAAAAAAAGAATTTAATGTAAAAGAAAAGAGAGGGAGGAAAAAATCATTTTTTGCATTGAAAAGATTTTGTATATTTGCCGATTGTTTGGGTGAACGTCGTCGAGGAAGAAGAAATTGTTATTGCAATTATGGAGCTCCGAATATTTATACTTATGTGATACCAGAATGTAAATGATAAAACGATAAGAGTCAACGAAAAAGAAATTCAAAAGAGCTATGAAATGTAGGCTCGATTACAATTGACTCAAATGGTTGGAAAAAAAAAAAAAAAAATTAAGGAAGAAAAATGCCTTTTAATAAACGAAAAAAAAAATGGCCGAAACAAGCGAATGAAAATTGTTAAAATAAAGGAACGATTACTCTCCATATTAATATAAAAAAGGTGATCGACAGTTTTACCAAAATTTCGTCTCAAATCGCTCAAATTTTACCTTAAAATACAATTAATCGGTCAATACTAAAATCTGACGATTTGTTAAAAATGAACCAAAGAGAATCCTTATCAGTTGCTCTGGTGCCATGGAAACCGCGAGAATTACAAGTTTTTCGACAAGAAGAAAATTCTCAAAATACAAATGAATCAAAAAAAAAATTTGAGCAAATCGTTATAAAAGAATTGCTAGCAGAACGTCGTGAAATGTACAATTTTATGATTATCGTGAAGAAATTTTTACAAGAAAATATGAAAACAAATTGTAAAAAAAATTGTCGAAGTGAAAACGTGATTGAGGATGAAAATCCAAGAATATGCGAAAGTTCAATGGGCTGTGGCGAAATTTCCTGCTCGGATGAATCGTCCGAAATTTTTTGTAATCGTCGTAGACTTTTTACTCGACTATATGCGAATAAAGAGAGAAAAAAAATTAATAAAAATTCAAAGTGATAAGATTCTTTTTTTTTCTTCTTATTGCATAGCAAACAAATTTATTCAAAAGAAACATTTATAACTTATGATTAAAAAAATGACTTATTGGCAATATGTACGATTGATAATATATCATACGAAATACACAATTTTTATTCGACAACGAGCGATTATTCCACGTGACTTTTTCTTGTATTTTATAGATATATATATATATGTATGTATGTATATATATATGTAATATAAACGGCATATTACACGAAAATAATCAATACTTTGTGTCTATAAATGCATCTGTATCGACGCTGACTGATCTTTTTTTTCCTTTTGTAATTATAATTCTTGTAAATCATCTAGTACGTTTCGTGACTATAAATTTTGTTTCTCCGGTGGAAAAAAAAAAAAAAAATACTTCTAGGCACCTAAAGTCAGGAATTATATTAAATTCCAAGTGTGCCTCGTTCTTGATGCATTTTAATCAGTCATTTTACATTGGGAAAAATCAACTGGACATTACACTAACTCGTTTTTGACACTGAAATAACAAGATGAAGCTTTAAAACAAATATAAATCATTCGCCAAATATAATGAGAAATGTTAACCATTACGAGATTTTCCAATCGCTTTTGAGCGATTGAAAATGTGCAAATTTAATGAGAATAACAACGAGATTGACAAGTTTGATCAATCTAACAAATAAAAAGCATCAATAATCGAATCCCCCACGATACTTTAGCTAAAAAATGATAAAAATCAACCCTCTCAGATGTACAAAACGAAAATCATTTTGGTTGTATAAATGTGGAGGAAAAAAAAAAAAATGTATCGAGCCCCTTAAAAATTTCGCTTCATTATAAAGGAAACTTTTTTTGTTTTTTCAAATGTCAGTCTGTTGCGTCTCATTGCTCGATTCTCCATTGCTCGTCGGTAAAGTATTTTGAAACCACATCATCCAATTTCCAAGATAATGTCCACCCGTTTGATTATCATCCTTTATCTGTGAATTGTTCAATTCTTGAAAATTTTTCACCGTTTGAAGTTCTGTAAAATTTCTCACCGTGCTGGGATTTCCATGATTTCTTAATTCTCTCTTTCTGATGGCATCTTTGACCAGTCTATCACGTCTTTCTTCCTCAGTTTCAATTGCCGATCTCGTAAATCTCATTTCTCTCGCTCTCAACGCGTCTCTTCGTAATCTCTCGTGTTTCTGCTCATCGCTTTCACGAGCATACTGAGACGATCTAGCCTCGCGTCTTTTTCTTGATTCACGGCTTAATCTTTCGCTTCTTTGCTCGTTCGTTTCATTAGCATACATTGCCAATCTTTTTAATCTTCGACGTTCGGCCTCGCGATCCAAACGATTTCTTCTCTCGTCCGGTGTCTCGTTGTACATTCTATATTCCCGTTTTCTCGCTGAATCAGTGTCAAGTCGTTTTTTACGTTCTTCCGGTGATTCGTAGTACATTCTTGTCTCACGACGTTTTGCTGCTTCTCTCGATAATCTCAATATCCTCGATTGTTCACTCTCCTGCTCGTAAATTTTTTTTCTCTTATCTCTCATGCATTCAGCTTTTTTTCTCAAACGTTCGTGATAATCACTTCGTGATATTCTCTTTCTGTTTGATTTTTTTTTCAAACTCTCGATGGATGAGAATTTTTTTGCTTCTTGTGTTTTTTTAATTTTTTCAATTTCCTCGATTGACCAGTCAGAATCAAAATCTGTGCTCTCTTTTTTAATGCTGAAACTCAACTCGTCGAGAATATTATTCGGTATTACGACCGTTGAGATACTGTAATTATTTTTCAAATTTTCATCTTTTTTTATAAATATCTCGGTCGTGCATTTCGTTAATTCCTCATTCACCAATTCACCATCCAGACAATTTATTGAATATGTTGATTCGATTGTTGGAGCCTCGTGCTGGATTGAATTCAAATTTGGCTCAGGCTGAATCGACGAATTCGAGATGTAGATGGTATTTTTTATTTTTATAGCGTTCTCGGAATCATCACTGGAATCCTCACTGATCCAAGTTTCATCATTCTTCTTCTCATCCTTACCGAGATTATCGATAAATTCACTCGTGTAGTCGCCTATTCGAAGATCAGCTTGAGTTATTTCCATGTCACCACAGCAGTACTCTCTGAAATTCGATAATTTTTTATACTCAATTAATTAAGCAATAATGGAAAATCTTTTACAATGTGGCATTAGAATTGTCGAGCTTGAATAATCGAAATTTTATGTCTAGAATAATTATAGATATTTTGTGTTTGCTTGCAAATTGTAATCATCATTTTTTTTTTTCAAATTACCACATCGAATACTCGTAACTTTCATTAATTTTCATTACACGGCACTTTCTCAATTTTAGTTTTTCATGTAGAGGCAAATTTTTTAATAAAAGAAAATTATACGGGGTGTGTAATTTTTATTTTTACTTTATTCCCTTTCCAGCCAGACAGAGGGTAATAATAGTTTGGAAGAATTCAGCTTTGCCTTGAGGATAAAAATTTAATTTACGAAATACGATTGATCGTTGTATTTGCTCGGAGTCTTTTTTTTTTTTTTTTTTTGAATATTGCCGCCGAAAATTTCCGAATGATCAATCAATATCGGATCGAATAAAATGATATAATTGAGGGTTAGAGTTTGCCCGTCGAGAAGAGAATGATAAAAAGCGTGTAGCAAAAATCATTTAAGATGTGACTGAATGGATCTTTAACAATATCCGCAAACTGTCAATTAAAAAAAAAAAAAATCTTCCCCCACCTGCTTGTCGTCTGCTCTCGTGACAGCTGATTAAATCAAGATGGCATCTTGATTATTTTAGGCCGATGCATTCTCCCGAAGATGGGTGTATCCTCGTTCATTCTCGAGGCTTGCTACGCTCGTTAATTTTTCATTCACATAATTCACATGACGATAATTGTTGATGAAAATTATTCAACGACCGAGTTGTTAACTTGCGCGCGTTTTTCCCGTTAAAATTAAAATTTATCCACGTAGAAAATTCGTACTGTGCTCGTCTACGTCATACGAGTATAATCTGCGCGTTGAGGAAAAAAAAAAAATTTCAACAATGAGGTTAGGTTGGAGTCTGGCGGAGCATGCGCGTTTTCTCGTCCCGCTGACGAGATGAGACGAAGATAAAATCGTGAGATAAGATAATCTCTGATCTCGCATAATCTTCACAGCAGCAGCTATTTTGAATTTAAATTTGTTCTATTGGATTTAGTTAGTTAAAAATCGAGTGCAGTAATTAAAAAGAAAATTGGAATATGAAATTGAGAACATATTGGTGGCGCGTTTGTGTAATTACAGCGTATATACATATATATCACATTCACATGGAAATTATAGACTTTTATTTTTAGAATAATCTTGAATATCATATATATATATAGATATATTAAACAACGTAAATAAATAACATTCACAACAAATGAGATTTAGGGGAGTTATTTTTTTGTCTCCTTTTCCCTCCTTCTCGTAATAGCAATAATAATAAGAATAATAAGACATATTATTATATTAATTAATTATTATGTATATATCTCATCCACGATGTAGTTTATTCATTATAATGTATAAGACTTGGGTTGTTTTTTTTTGCTTTGTTTTATTTATATTAATAATTACTCATCGAAACCATCTTTGATAATGGCCTCACAATAATAATTCAGTAATTAATATGATATATATATATATATATATATATATATATATATGTATATGTATATATATATATAATTTATAATTCATAATAATTCGTAATCGTAAAGTATATGCAGTAACGAGATGATGATGATGACAGTATTTTCTTTTTTTTTTATTATTATTTTATAATAATCGTCGTTATTACATATATAGATATATATCTATATAATATTTATGTATATTTATATAAACAAATATATATAATTATTTTTCGTGAGAGATAGAGTCGCCAATGGCGCTTAAAAACAACGTATGTCACGCTCAAATTCGACCGTTTGTTTTTTTTTTTTGTATCTTTAATCGGTTTGTCCTTGATTTTTTCTCGATCATTTTGTGGGTTTTTCTTTTGCCCTCATATATAGGATTCGCTTCGTTTTATCTTACCACGTAATTCTCATGTTACAACTCTCGCACATCGTCCATTTTTTTTTCTGTCGATAAGATCGAAATTATCGAAGATTTCTTACGGAGTTACCAGCTGACAATAGTTATAAATAGGTAAACGCACACTGTATGTACAGTTTCATATACTTAGATTTTTTTTTTTCCATATATGCCTTCGGTATTTGCGAATTATAATAATGTAAACTTCGAGTTCGAGATATAGCAAGATATTGCACGCGATCCATCGAGTATAAAATTTATGGATCGTATAATGAGGCGCGCATATTTAAAAAATTTTTTTTTTTTATCTTTCGATGATCCACACGTGCCGACGAGAAAAAAGACAATTATCATTGTGTGTAATCATATATTCGTATTCTGGATCTTCGCGGGTGTTCGACAGACTGTGAGAATTATAAAAAAAAAATTATACGTATATATATATATATATATCATTATATACTGAGGTGAAAAATGGAGCTATATGAGGGGGAAAATTATGAAATATTAATAGGAGATTGGAAAAAAAAAACGTACACGAAGAATTATTTGTTTTTTTTTTTTGCGAAGAAAAAATGAATTACGACAATTGAAAAATCGTTGGTACATGGAGAGATCGTTGCTGATTTTTTTTTTAAATGATTTATCATAACATGTAGATTTTTTTTTTTGCTTTTTTTTTTTCGAACACTCGAGTAAATCGAGAATAGCGCGACGAGGAATACAATGATATTTAATTGTATATGCATTATCTGATTCTCTTGGGCTTGTTATTAAAATGGGATTATTGCAATTATCGAGATTTTCATCGTTTTCGTTTAAAAAGATGCGAGGATTTGCATTTAAAAAAAATATCCAGGTAAAAGTTTCGTCCGAATGAAAGAAATTTTATTGATGATAAATTTCATTGAATTGAAAATTATTATTATTATTTTAAATTTTAATCATTAAAATTTTACTTGTGATTTATTTTTTATTCTTCTCTTCAATTGGAACAAAAGTATAAATTTCACATTCCATTTGGTCTCTGTATGAATTTCATAATTAATTCATTTAAATCATCGTAATTTAATCGAACAAATTTTATTTGCGATTAAACAAAATTTTCGTTTCAAATTCGTTAAAAACTTTTTTCCTTTTCCCTGGATTGGAGGATCGCAATATAATGAATTATGAATTACTTTCTAAGCTTATTTCAGATGAGAAGATCGTTTCAAAAATTCGCTGGCTAATTTCATGAAGTTTTTCCTCTTCGCCTCCATACAGAGAGTTATGATTATCATCCTCGCGAGTTCTTCTAATAAATCATTTACGATTTTTTTTTTTCAATTCTTCCTTCTGTCAGATGGCACGAAAATCGTATAATCTCTTATTTCTCTTTCCCCACCACCATCACCTTCTATTTTTATATTCCATTAATTCTCGATGCTGCGAGAGTGACTTAATTATTTCTCTCATTGATAATAAAATTCTTAAGAAATCACCGAAATTCTTCTTTGTCTGTCTTTTTTATAATACGTTTTAGTTTTTTTTTTTTTTTTTTTCATTCCCTCGTAAAATTGTCCATCAGAGAGTTCAGAGGCACTGCCTTCACCCTTTACTTTCAAAAAATTATGCGCGACGATGACGCTATTATTATTATTTTTTTAATCCTTTTTTTTTGTTTTTAACAACGATCGGAGAAGGCGGTTACCACGTGAACTTTCTGTACACGTGTTACTTGTGTACACAATATTAATAATAATAATGATAATAATAATAATAAGAGTAATAATCATAATAATTATGCGTGTCTTCGCTCTGCCTGTTCTCTCAATTCTAATGAGTTTTTTCAATTTCCCTTTTCCTTCCCGTTTTTCGAGAGAGAGAGAGAGAGAGAGAGTTGAAAATTTTTTTATTTCTTTTTTTTTTAATTATTCTCACAATACGATTTTTTTTCAAATTTATATTCTCCTCCGAATGATCAATTTCGATCCCCATTTATTTTGTTGTGCTCTCATTTTCATTTTTTTTTTTGCCTCAAATCGCGAGACGAAAAAATTGGATCAAATTCGAGTGAGAATTTCGTATCGCACTGAGACTGAACGAGTCATTGTTTGTTTTTTTTTCTAGTGCATCGAGAGGTAGAAAAGCAAAGCGATGGAAATGAAAATTTGAAAAACAAAAAAAATATTATCGCGTGGCGCCTTTTTCCGTACACAATTTGAGATTATTCGTGTCTGCCGGGGCATAAACATGATATAAACATTGCAGTTACAAGAGTTTTTGTTTCTCATTTTTTTAAGAAGACGCATGAACGGCCTATTAGTACAACATATCATATATATATATATATATATATATATATATAATTATAGTATAGTATTTATATTATGTATATATTCATATTTATATACATATATATGTATATAAATACACGTGTATTTATCACGGAGGGACAGAGTGTAGAACGATTTTTTTTAAATTTCATTTATCATAATAATAATAATAATAATATCTAAAAGGTTTGCGTATCCCGCGACCCGAGCGTTTATCCGCGTGAACGTTTTTCATTGAAACATTTTGTATTTCTTCATCCTCGTTTTGTTTTTTTTTTTTTCGCCCACTTATGCACTTTCTCTCGAATACCCGTAAATGTGAGTATGAAAATTGGCCATTTTTCTCGTAAATTTGTGAGGGCCAAGTTTTTTAAATACTTTTGTAAACGTTCATTTCGTGAATAAATCGTCGGATCGTCGTATATATATATATATTTTTTTTTTCCACGGGAACTGTCGCGATAAGTCTAAGAGAAAGGCGCTGAGTTTGTTTTTTTTTTCTTCTTTTCTTCATTTTTTTTTTTTTTTTCACCCCCTTCAATCATACACTCAACATTCATCATTTCAATTATACAATTCACGCTTTTAATGTACGTCCTCCAATGTACAATAATATTTCTTTCTCTCTCAAAAGTTTCTCACGCCACGGGCGGCAAATTTTTTCATTTCTCATATTTTCTTCTGTTCTTCCTTGTGTGAATTAATTTTTTCAATCTTACTCATTCACAATCTTTTGAAAAAAAAAAAAATTTTCGTTCTTGGATTAGTCTCTTTTGTGGTTTTTTTTTTTTTTCGCATCACTTTTCTAATACAGATTATACGAGACAAGTTAGAAACGCGCTTCGGCGAGCTATCGTTTAGTTATGTACAGTGATGTATTTTTCTTAATGTTTTTTTTTTCATTTTTGCTGCACGGCTGCTCGAAACGAAAGAGGAGAGATGAAGGGAAATGAAAAATTATTTTCTCAAAGATTAATAAAATGCGAGAGAATTATTAATTCTTTACGACGTTACGTTGTTTCCTCAATGAACTGAGGTGATAATTGATAATGCCAATAATTGTTGAACGAAAGGAAAATTAAATGTGTTTTTTTTTCTCCTTCTTATCTTTCGTAAAAATCTCTTCTCCAAGCCTCTTGGGCTTTCTCGTAGTTAAAAAAAAAAGAAATACGCTTCTCGAACGACGAGAAGCGACGAAACATCGCGATGAGTAAGTTGAAGAATGATAAAAAAATAAAATAAAAATCTGTTATTTAAATCTGGAACGTATTTTAAAAAATTGCAAATTATTCAATTACGCAAATTGAAATAAAACTCAACGATAACACCATTAAAGAGATTTTTATTCAAAATAATAGCTCTCTCTCTCTCTCTCTCTCTCTCTCTCTCGTCCCTCAAAAATGATTTAAAAAAAAAGGTTTTGTCCAATGGACCCAACCGGAAGTGGAGAAAAAAAAATTATACCGAAATTAATAAAAAAACGAAAAACATCCTCACACAATGTTGAATGTTTCCTTTACAAAATTCTTCACTTTCATTCCCACTCAATTCCAAAATTAAATCAAACGTCGCTCACGCACACTCAGATTTATCATTAGCATCATCATCATAGGGTATAATTAATTTTATTCAACATTTTTTTCTTCTTCTTCTTCATTAGATTGGCCTTACACACGAAAAAAAAAAATATATACTACCCAAGAAAATTTCATCAAAGTTCATCATTCCTCCATTCTCCCTCTCCCATTAATTTTTCACACTTTCACATATTATATTCTCACATCTTTATGGCGCTTCTTGATTTCTTTTTCTTTCTATCTCAGTTTTTTGTTTTATAATTCTCGTCGTAATACACAATGCAACCGGTTCGGCTCGAACTTTGACATTCACTCTCCTTATACGGTTTGTTTTGTTTTCTCGATAGTGATATCAATGAGTAATAATAATAATAATGATAATAATAATAATAATAATAATAATAGTGATAATATGTAATTAATGTTATGATATATGTATATATTTATATATATAGTATGTATTATTTATACTTTTATATTATATTATATATTTATTATTTAACACATTTTTTTTTTGTACAAGTAAATTAATTAAGAATAAGTACAACTTGGTAGCAAAGAGAGATAGAATTATTATTTCATTATATTTATCGTAGTGAAGAGAGAGAGAAAGAGAGAGAGAGAGAGAGAGAGAGAGAGATATTTTTATTTTTTTATGTATTTTTTTCTTTTTTAATAATTTATTCATTATTTTTATAATTCGCGGTATGTTTCTGACCGTTGTATAATCCGCCACATTCGACATGGAGGCGAAGCCTTTGCCATTTTCGTTAGAGCTATGTTGATTTTTTTTTTGTTTTTTTTTTTTTTCATTTCTTCAAATTGATGTATTGTAATAAATTCGTGATTGCCACGAGCGTCGAAACGATACTCACGAAATCCCCGAAGGAAAGGTGGAATAATGTGATGATACGCTAATACGACGAATTAACTCGACTGACGCGAGATAAATAAATATATATATATATAATTTATTATTTTTAACGCTTTTTTAGCCTCGAGTATTCTTTTTTGTTTGCTTTAACGAAGCATCGAATGGGCGTTAAGAGTTTCTTTTATTTTTTTTATTTTTTTTTTACCAAGTATAAGAATCGTTCGATGCTCGAAGGTGAATCGTGGAACAATCGATCGTTACAATTAACTAGTAATGATTTTACTTGAAAAAATTTCTTCAGTTTTTAAACATTTTTTTTTTTGTTTCCTGGCAAAAGCTTCGGCGATCCGTCATCGAGACGAAATGAACAACGGCCTCGCGAGCTAAACGCCCGCGTACTTATTTCCGATAGCAAGAACACACATTTAAAAATTATAGGTAGATCAACGCAATTTTTCTTTATCATTATTTTTCCTCGATTGTTTTTTTTTTTGTTTTTTTTTTTCATTTTTTTTTCGTACACCCCTCCCCCTCTACCACCCCCTCCAACCACCACGACACCATTTTCTTGCGAACCGAATAGTTTAAACATTCATATTAAAATGAACGTGCGCGGATTTTTAAAAGTCGATCATACGCTCTGTTGCTCTCGCACTCGCTTTATCACGATGATAATAATGAATATATTTAATCGCGATCGTAGATTCGTCCTCCCTCCCCTCTTTTGTATTTTTGTTTTTTTTCTTGTGTTTTTTTTGTTTTTTTTTTTTTTTTTTTCCTTTACTTTACCTTTTACAAGCGCACACTGCTCACTCAAGGCATGTTACTCGCGCAATTCACCTTCAATTATACTATTCCTATTACGATTCTCGAGAAGATGAATTTTTAAGATTTTTTTTTTAATTTTTTAATTTTTTTTTAATTTTTTTTTAACGAATATATATATATATATATATATAAATATATATATATATATATATATATATATATATATATATATATATTTATATGCACGACGATTTCTGTTTGTGTTTTTTTTGCATTAAATTACACACATTATGACGACGAGACTTGAGAGACGTGGCTTTTTGTCATAATTTTTTTTTTACACATCGGAAAAATTAGCCAAAAAATAAAAAAAAAAACAAAAATTCGGTCAGTAGAAGAAAAAAAAAAACGTGTCATGGGCTCAATCCTTAACTTTTCTCATACCTCGTTTATTTTTGCTTTTGTAAGATCTATTTTATGTCTTTAAATTTGTTTCGTCTAAATTATTGAGATTCCATTTCGTCGCCGTTTCTCCTTCTTCACCGTCAAGATTATTTCACGAGATTTAATATTAGCAAATATCATAGGATGAATTGACTAGACCCTCGTCGACCGAGGGTGCAAAAATTAAGAACAAAATTACAGATTTATAATGAAAAAAAAAAAAAAAAATGAGAGAGCGAGAAAAACAAAATCGTCAACTTGGACTGAGAGAGTGACAAGATGAAAATTGTTGGATTCGTGAAATTTATTTTTAATTTTTCAACGAAAAGTGAGATTCGAGGCAAAAGAGGGGAAAAAAAAAAAAAAAAACAGTTGATTGGAGACTCGCGATATAATCTTAACGATATTTCAAAAACGGCAAACGCAATTTTCCTTCGCCTTTTCTCAGCGTGGAAAAAAAAACTAGAAAAAAATAAAAAACAAAAAAAAAAAACGTCCTCTTCAGGGGCCTTTTAAAGAACACTTTTTCAGATCAAAATCCAAAATGGATTATTATTTTTCTCTTCATTACGCGTGTCATGAGTTTGTTTGGTGATTCGTGGATAAAATAAATTCTCCGATGTACTTTCTTTTTTAATTTTATTTCTCATGCTTGGCTCCAAATTCGGTATCGAGCTGACGCGACGAAATTCTTTGACTTTTTGAGTCAGATTTTGGTGAAAGAAAAAAAAAACAAAAACAAATGTAAATTGGAGAATTTATTCAGCTGTTATAGAACAGGAAATAGAATGACGGGGAATAATTCTAAACCGAAACTCCCGATATCACGACAGGCCAGCTGCCGTTAGAGTCGGTGACGATATTTTTTATCTCGGTGTGGATTTTGGGTGTTTTTTTTTCTTCTTACTTCTCGATTTCTATCCTATACCGTAAAACTCGTTCGATTTTCTTTTATCTCTCTTTTGCACTTTGCGCACAGAATTGTTTTTTTTCATATCGCGTGTCTCGGTATCCGCACCACGATCATGATTTAATGAATTGTTCTTTTCAATTGAAATTTATAAATTTTATGCTTGATATATATATATATATATATTTTTTTACGTTTCTTATTGCACTAAATATTATAACGAGATATTGTTTGATTTTTCAACGTCATGAAATTTTTTTTTGTCCTCACGTTTTCTGAGAAAACACGAGAACACGAATTTTCGTTTGGACGTTTAAAAATCATTAAAATATTTTCCATTTTTTTAGCCCGCCATTTCTGTGCATTTGCTTTGTTTGCTCGTTTTCTTTTCTTTTCTTCATCGTCGAATAAACGAGACATGGAAAAAAAAAAAAATACGTGGGAGCAGTTACAGAGACACGCGTGTGTACAAAGTCATTGGCAAAAATGACGAGATATATTTGCTTGAAAAACGCTTTACTCGTGCGTGGCTCAAGCCTTAAAATTTTTTTTTTTTGTTTTTTTTTGTTTTTTTTTTTTTTATATGTATAATATGGCATTTACTTAGATGATACGTAACTGAATTATGCTTGTTGAGATGCTGAGAAAGATAGATAGAAAGGGAGACAGATGGAGAGATAGAGAGAGAGAGAGAGAGAGAGAGATATATATATATATAGAGAGAGGGAGAGAAAAGAGAAAGAGAGAAAGGGAGTGTGTGACGCGTCGAGCGATGATTAGACTTTTTTTTGACCTTTTCTTTCTTCAAATTCTTTTTCAAAATCTACGTTCCGTCCTCGTCATCTGAAACAGCACAAAGTTTCATCGATGAAAATTAAAAAATAAAAAATAATCAAAATGAAATCCATCCATTCATCCATTCAGGAAATTAAAATTAATTTATATACTTATCAATTTTTCTTCGTCAAGTGCTATTTTTCAATCAATCATAAAAAGCTTCGACAATAAAATATGATGAAAAAAAAGAAAAAAAAATGATCAAAGTGAAAAAAAATCCATTCATTTATTGAGAAAATTGAAATTAATTTATATACTTATCAATTTTTCTTCGTCAAGTGCTATTTTTCAATCAATCATAAAAAGCTTCGACAATAAAATATGATGAAAAAATAAAAAATAAAAAAATATCCATTCATCTATTGAGAAAATTGAAATTAATTTATATACCACAATTTTTCTTCGTCAAGTCCTATTTTTCAATCAATCATAAAAAGGTGTTACAATAAAATATGAGATATGATGAAAAAAAAAAGAAAAAAAGAAAAAAAAAAGAATACATTACCTTGATTGGACGCGTGTGTGGCTCACGAATGGGGCTGGGTCGTGTTATGGTCCCGTTTCTCTCCCGTTGCAGCCGGTGGTTTTATAACGGGTTTTTCCTCGTTCACGGGTGTCGGCGGTGCATCTTTTCGCGGTGGCATTCTCTCGTTTATCGCATCGAGACCCTTTGCCTCGGCAAACGACGTGATCTTGTGATTTGGCGAGAAGCCTTGAAGCGCTGGAGAGAAAAAAAATATATATATATATATTAAAATAAAAAATTACATGAATTTTCTCGGACAATTTGCTCGTTGATTAATAGACGTATCGTGAATTCTCAATTTTTTTCTCTCTCGCTCCTTCGACATTTTTGGAAAAATAACGATGACGACGTCTGTTGATCGTTTGTGTTTTTTTGTTGTTCTTTCTTTCTTATTCCTCCCTTCACCCCGAGAGAGAGAGAGAGAAAGAGAGAGAGAGAGAGTAGATAATCCATTTTAGCTGGGGAGGGGGATGATAATTTTTTTTTTTTTTCATTACCATTTTTAAGGGACGTCTTGCCGCCTGATAGGGCACCCAAAGGCAGAGCACCGGTTGGCGTGAGACCCTTAAGCTGCAGGACACTCTCGCTTTCCTCCCTGTAAAATAATAACAAGAATTTACATTATATTTTTTTAATTTTTTCTATGTAGACTTTAAAAATAATATTTTTATTCTCGCTTTTTACGATGGGAATAAAAATATTTTTTATTATTATTCTCGTGTATATTTTTGGCAAAGTTTATTAAAAAAGTGTTTTTTTTTTTTCTCAATTTTGAAAATAAATCTTGAAATTCGTGGGTGGTTTGTTTTTTTTTTACCTCAGCACGGAGAATACACGAGCCATTTTTCCAATTGCCCTGATTTTGTTCCTGATGACTTCCTTGCGAAGATTGGCTGCTGCACCTGTGCGGAGAGGCAAATTATCAATATTATTTGTTTTCCTCTCGTCGCAATCAATGATCGTGTAATGCAGTCGATGATGAAAACGAGCCTGAACATTCGTCAATATATAAATATTAATCAATATGAATAATAATAATTATTTTTTTTTAAATAATTTTCAAAAATATTTATTAAACCATTTATGAGGAGAAATTGACAAATTTTCAATCTCAAATAGACAGCTCGAGTTATCTTATGATAAAAATATTATTTTCGAATTATTATCAATTAATCGCAGGCCTCGCAAAAAAAAAAAAAAAACTCTAAAGCCTTTTGCGACCAAATTAACAGATTCGTGACCTTTGCGATATTTTTCCACTATTTTTTACGGCGATAGAAAAAAAAAAAAAATCATTCGAACGATCATCAATGAAATTTCTTCAAATGCCACAATTTATTTCATAATAATCAAACTATTTTATTTTTTTTTCAAATGTGAAAATTGATTCAAAGCTTTTTTTTTATTATGCCCGAAAAAATTAGTGAAAAGGAATTTGAAAAAAAAAAAAAAAAAAAAATTGTCAAGGTCACTCCTCACTTGGCCACAAACTGTCACATTTATAGTATGTAAGCGACTCAGCAATTCTCTTTGGCAAAAATCTTACAAAAAGAGCATTTCTGTTCTCGCTAAATAAATAAATCTAAAAAATAAAAAAAAACGAGCGCGATGCATCGTCACAAAGGACTTTTTTGAGCTCACAATATATGCGAAAAAAAAAAAAGAAAACGTTAAATTACAAACGCAGCATGCACATGCGGGAGGGTCTCGAGTCGTTTGCGATTTTATAATTTTTCTTTTCCACATTTTTTACCTGCCTTTTTTGTAATATAAAAAAAAGAAAAGAAAAAAAAAACTGTCGAATTCTCATTGAAAGATTTTTTTTTTCTATTTCCTGATGTTATTTTTTCTCAGCTCATATAACAAATATAAAGTTCGATGGAGTTTGAGAGTGTTGCCAAGATTTCTTTTACTCCCTCAACGTTGCTGCTACCGTGGAAATAAATCTTGTAGAGATTTGGGATTTTTTTTTTTTTCTTCGTTGCGGAAAATTGCGTCGTGACGTTTTTCGTGAGTGTAGGAAGTCGATGATTGGCCAATGGAGAGGAGGAAAGGCAAATTTGTCTCCATGTGTCTGTTTGTGTTTGTGTATTCGAGGAGAAGTCCTGTCAACCGGGGAATGTTTGAAATTGCGTGGAAATTCGACGGGTCGGGCTTGGAAGTAATAATTACGAGGCGAGGGGCAACTCTCTCGGGTTGGGAAAACGAGCAATGCTCGCAGACTTGGATTTCCGTCGTCATCGCATTTCCGACTTGATTTATAAGCGTGTATGCGCGCATTGAATTTACATGAATTTCCTAATCCTTTGGGGAAATCATTTTTTTTTTATCTCGAGGGTGTTTCTAAAATTATAAATATATATATAGTATTTTTATATTTATTATTATTTATTATTATTATTATATATATATATATATAGTATTTTTATATAATATTTTTATATTTTCAATATTATATATAATAATAATAATCATTCACGAACTAAACGATAAAAGGCCACGTTTTCTCGTTTCTTTGAGAAAATGATAATTTTTAGAAATTCACATTTATGTAATTTTACGATATTTCTCGAACATTATTAATTTGATTTTCTTTTGTTGTTTTTTTTGTATTAGTAAATTTATTTTCAGGCCCAAAGACTCGATAAAAAAAGCAGTCCGCATTGATATCGTGATGATAAATATAAAAACAATAATATTTCATTATTATTTTTGTTTTTTTTTTTAAATTCGTCATTAGTAAAAAATGAATGGTTTTTCTATTTGAATAATGGCGGATCAAATTTTTTGGCAAATTTATATATCCAATGAATGTCTATATATGTATATAGTGATGGTTTAGTTTATAATTATTTATATATATTTTGTACAACTTATCACAACGAAACTAGACATTTAATCGAGCAATAAACTAGTGACAATTGCAACGCTCTTATTTGCATCGTTAAATTACAAGGGAGATGCAGACTTGTGGATAGGATTTTTTTTTTTTTCTTTTTTTTCGGTACGTGCAAATATTCTTAAGCCGAGAGAATCAAAAGGGAGGATTTTTCGAGAGGCTCAACGATATTTGAGACATTCGCTGTCAATTCAAATACTCTTTTTTGCCAAATTTCTCACATATTTTTCAGAATTTTCCAACACGCAGGATTACCCAAAATGGCTTTTTCCTCACTTTTTGCAAATTTTTAAATTCATAAAAAACAAAAAAAATAAAATAAGAAAAGTTTCAAGATTTTCACGAGCTTTTTCAATATCTGTAAAATTTACAGTAACCAAAAATGCGTGGAGGGAGATCCAGACATTTTTGGTCCTTAGCCTGCAATCGGAGCAAAAACTATAATTTTTTTTTTTGCTAAAAATTCAATTTATATTCTTTATTAAATTATTACGATGCATCAAATTTTTCGTTTAAGCGCTTTTTTTTTTTTTTGCTATTTGCTCCTGTCAAGATATATAAACTTGAAAAAAAATAAAACTATGACATGCAAGAATTTGTAAAGTCTGAAAAAAAATTAACACGAAAGACCCTCGAGTAGTGGTGCAAAATGGCAAATTACAAGGAACATCCGAGATATAAGATTGACAAAATTGCCTGACTTGACAGTAAATGCCTCGTTTATGGATAATAATAATAATAATAATAATAATAATAATAAATACATACAAATACAATTTCTTGCTCTACTGAATTAACATTTAACGAACATGGCACGATTGACAAAATTGCCTGACTTGACAGTGAATGCCTCGTTTATGGATAATAATAATAATAATAATAATAATAATAATAATAATAATAAATACATACAAATACAATTTCTTGCTCTACTGAATTAACATTTAACGAACATGGCACGATTGACAAAATTGCCTGACTTGACAGTGAATGCCTCGTTTATGAATAATTTATAATAATAATAATAATAACAATAAATATATACGAATACAATTTCTTGCTCTACTGAACTAACATTTAACGAACGTGGCAACGAGCATTCGATACTCGACATCAACAAAAATGAAGATCCAAAAAAACATGATTGCAAATTGGCCCATTACGAAAAATAAAAAAAAAAAAATTTGCACGGATCTGTGACGTCATTTAGATTTCTCCTGCTCGTGCCACGATATCGCAATATTTTTCTTTACGTCTCAGTACTAAAATATTCGCATTCTATCAACGAATTAAAAAAAAAAAAATTGAAAAAAAAAAACAACAAAAAAAAAATCAACATAAAACTCACCGTACGCGGATGATATTTTGGTTGAATTCGGGCCGGATTGTTGGTTTTTTTTTTTTTTTTTTTCGTTCGCACATCGTGTCGTGAAACGAATGATCGTTTATCGGTCGAGTTTTTCCGAAGGCGACGGTCACGGTCGCAAATAAAAGGACAGAAGTACCAGTAATGTGAGAGCAGCATCAAGGCGGCCAATTTTTTTTTTTTTTTTTTTTTTCCGATTATTGTTGTTGTTTTTTTTTTTTTTCACGTTACGGGATGATGGTGGTTGGTGATGGTGGTACATTATCGGTAGTAGCAGTAGAGGTAGCACAAGTGTAGTGGATAGAAAACAACACATAGAACAGACGAAAAAAAAAAAAAAAAAAAACAAAAAAAAAAGACAAGTGCACAGCATAAGTGGCATTCTCAAGCATGTGCTAGAAATTAATTAATCGATTAATTCATTAATTACGATATTAGAATAATTAATAAATATTATTATTGAAAAAAAATATATATATATTTTTGGGAAAGCCTTAAGATATATATATATATATAGCCGCTCTTGCTAATTTTCATTACACTAAAAATGTAATGCAATTTTTTTTTCTTTTTCAAATAATACGAAAAATAAATTTTTACAAGGAATGCAAGTTTCTCGAGCAAAGAGCGACCAAATTTTCTCGTCTAATAGTTTCGCTGTTCTCGTGTATTTATTTTTTTTGTTATTTTTACTACGCTATTCCATTTTTCTCTTCCAGTAGTTTTATTTTCTTTTTTCTTTTCAACATTCTCGTGTGCCATTTGCCAGGCTTTCTCTCGGCTCTAACAAGTTGGCAGACTTTTTTTTTTTTTCGAAATGATATCGAGCGACAACTGCATTTTTGTATGTGTATATATATATAGATATACTGAAAGCACAAGAATAATTAATTAGTGGAGGAAAAACGATGCACTGCCTGCGGCGATATTTTTCTTTTTTTTTTTTTTCGTTCCCCGGTAAAAAGGTAATGGAAAAAAAAACTCTCCCAAGAGGTAAAAATTTCGTCATCGGCGAATTAATTAATGCGGTTTGAATGTGCAATAAAATTGTACACGTCGAGATTCACGTATCTCCGAGCTGCGGAAGGATTAAAAGAAAAAAGTTATTTAATAAAAAAGAAAAAAAAAAACCCCAAAAACGTCACGAATTTTTTAGATGTTAATTATGCCTGTGTGGTATTTTTTTTTTTCAATTTTTTTGTGCCATTTTGACTTGAGTCGTGTTAAGATCAATCAACTCCTTTTGAATGTAAGAATTGGCTGGTCGCCGCAGATAGTGCAAGTGCGTATCCCAAGGCTGCCGAATCGACGAATAATTTTTAAAACATTTTTATTTTTTAAAAATTTTCTTCAAAAATCAGAGAGATTGCGTTAAATTTCAATCAAATTTTCTGGAAACAAAAAAAAAAAAAGTTTGCTGCAAGCAAATGAGAATCAGCCCAAGAGGTCGTTGGAACAAAAAAAACTACGAAGAATGATTATTATTAAAATAAAAATTATTCAATAAAGTATTATTCGGAATAAATATTTGTGACCAATAAACGTTAATAATTTTTTTAAAAATTATCCAGTAACTTTTTTCAAATTATTTTGTAAATAAATTACGTAAATTTTTTTTTTTTAATTCAAATTCTTGCGTCTTGAGTGACGATACGATAAAATAATATATTCGTCGCTTGCAGCCCGAGGACACGAAAAAATGTACTCGCTAGTATATTTTTATAAAAATATGTATAAAAATTAATTGGTAAATTTATATAATGGCATATTTTGCTAAATTGTGCTTGATGCACAAAACTGCTACATAGAAGCTTCCTGAAAGAATGAGAGAGGAGAAATAAAAGGACACAACTCTCGCGAGAGAGAATATGATTAATGATTTAAAAAATAGAGAAACGTGGATGGAAATTGGGCATCTCTTTCGTTTCGTGACACGTAGGATACGAAAAAAAAAAAAAAAAAATTGTTTCCCTCATGGAACATTAGCATTATAGGAAATTTTTTCTCGCTAACATAAGTCCACCCACGTTTCTCATCAAACGAACTTTAGCAAATTAAATATATATATATATATATATATTTGATTAATTAATTTAATAAGGCAGAAGAATCGAGTGATTCGTGTAATATATAGTATAATAGTAAGTATATCCTAGGGGTCATGATGGGATTATCCATGCACAAGAAAAATAATAAAACAAAAAAAAAATATAAGAACGAACGAATAAAAATTTGCCACAAATAAACGAAAACAAATTGAGGATGCAGTGAGTGATGACGAAAAAATAAATGATCGAAACGTTGCACAAAAATTACGAAGAAAAAAAAAAACGTTCCGACGATATACCATGAACGAGAGACGTAGGAGATTAATGAGATTTGTAATTAATATAAAACAAAAAAAAATGATATTAATGATATTGTTTTATTATGATTATTATTGTTCTATTATGATTATTATTTTACTACTCACGGGCAGTCAAACTGTTCACACTATTATTATAATATCATTGTGTAAATGCACACTCGAACGGGAAAAAAAGAGGAAGACACAAATCGAGGAAGTTTACTCATAAATAATTTGAAGGGGAAGAATAAAATATAAAATGGCATGAAGGAAGGTTGAAGAAATTTTAAGGCTCGTAATTTAGCATTTCGAGGAGCGAAAGTTGTTGGAAATTTTTAATTGTGAATGATTGCGGAAAGGTGAAAAATTGAACGGTGGGGCTTGTCACAGTTGTAGAGATGACTCGAGTTGCGCTCGTAAAGTGGAAAAAGACAGTATCGTAACGAACATTCGAGTGAAGTAGAAATGGAAAATATGAATTTCATTTATTCTTTTTTGGGAGGAAAATGTCGTGAATTTAGTAAACGATGAAAAAAAAAAAAATGTCGAGATACAAGTTGAAAAAATATAATAAATAATATATAAATCATAAAAATGTGCAAAATCGATCGCTGAGACGAGAAATCGGCAGGAACTGGATAAAATATTCGTGTAAGGACAAACCTTAATTAATGAATATCATTATTTTTTCTCAACATACACTAACAGTTTATATTGCATTTTTTTTTTGTTTTCGTACTCCAAAGTGATTTAAGGTGCAAGATAAAAATATATCAACGAGTGCAAAATGCTTCAATTATAATTTTTTTTTTTCATTTTTATACTGGAAAATATCCTGTTATCTATTTTTATATTTCTGAAATATATTTAAAAAGATCTCAGACACGCTAAAAATTAGAGACAAATTTCATTCGAGCGAAAAAACATTTTTACAACTTTTTTTGTTTTTCGTATAATAAATAAATTGGAAGAAATATTTTTTTTTCAATCAATATCAATATTTTTGTACAATTATTTATTATAATTTTGTTGAAAAATTATTTTCAATTGGTTTTTTTTTTTTTTTCAAATCGAATCCTTTAATAGAAAAATTCTGATAGATGCGCATATTTTTCGGTTCATCCCTCATCATTTAAGGTTTCCTCTTACAAATAAATAAATGTATAAATAATTCTTCGATTGTAATTTGTCTTGGTGCAAAGTTTTTGGAAAAAAAAGTGGGTCGAGGAATGATCTCTTTGTTGACAATCGTCGAGAATATCGATATGGTGTGTGTGTGTGTGTGTTTTGTCCTGTAGAGATTGCTTGTGGGGCAGGGTGAGATCCAGAAAAGACTCAGAGGCTTTATCATTTTTGCTCTCGCGAATAAATATGGCAGACCGTTTGGGTAAATTAGATCCGTCGAAGTGAGAAAGAGAGGGGAGAAAGAGAAAGAGAATACCAAGTGATGGAAAAAAAAAAATATATATATATATATATATAGAGAATTTCAAAGGAAGCTTTCCCGGCTTTTGGCCCGGGCTCGAGGAGGCTTCGTCGAATGCTCGCCCTGGAAGGGGAAGTCGATATAGACGACTACCAAGTGTGAGAGAGAATGTTCATCCTCGTTCTCGCTCTCGCGAAAGGGGTTGATCGATGCCCCTCGGGCGGCCTTATACTCTTATCTCGCGGAACTCGTCGGGGCTCTCCTCGCGCGCGTTGCGTTTAATCGATTGCGCGAACCACGGCACACCGCACCCGTCTTTCGCTCTCTCTCTCTCTCTCTCTCTCTCTCTTTCTCGCTCGCGCTCACCCTCTCGCAAAGTCGTCGCTATTCGTGTAGCGAGAGAACAACCCAACAAAACTGTTACAGCCTTGAAATGTCAGGGATTTTCGTTGTGACGCTCTTTTCTCTCTCTCTCCCTCTTTCTCCTTCTCTCTCTTTCTCCCTTTCTCTCTCTCTCTCCCTCTTTCTCCCTCTCTCTCTTTCTCTCTCTCTCTCTCCCTCTTTCTCCCTCTCTCTCTTTCTCCCTTTCTCTCTCTCTCTCCCTCTCTCTCTTTCTCCCTTTCTCTCTCTCTCTCTCTCTCTCTCTCTCTCTCTCTCTCTCTCTCTCTCTCTTCTCCTCTCTCTCTCTCTCTCTCTCTCTCTCTCTCTCTCTCTCTCTCTCTCTCTCTCTCTCTCTCTCTCTCTCTCTCTTTCTCCCTTTTTCTTCCTCTCTCTCTCTCTCTCTCTCTTTCTCCCTTTCTCTCTCTCTCTCTCTCTCTCTCTCTTCTCCCTTTTTCTTCCTCTCTCTCTCTCTTTCTCCCTTTCTCTCTCTCTCTCTCTCTCTCTCTCTCTCTCTCTCTCTCTCTCTCTCTCTCTCTCTCTCTCTCTCTCTCTCTCTCTCTCTCTCTCTCTTTTTCCCTTTTTCTAGAGCATTGGCCGAATGCGACATGACGCGACGGCTTTGACACGAGGGATGGCCAAGCATTCGAATAATAAAAAAATGATATTTCTTTAAATTGTTTTTTTTTTTTTTTTTTTTTTAATTGATTCAAATGGTGAATATTTTTCATAACTGAAAGATTCGGGCTCGATAAAATTCGCGATTACGCGTTTCACAAAGACTCGTTTAACTTCAAGTTTAATTTTTTTTTTCTTTGTTTTTCTGAGAACACAAAGCGCAAAGGTCAAACAAAGTCACAGCAGTCGAAAAAAAAGAAAAAAAAGTACACGCTGTTAGTCGAGAAAATAGTCGAGTTGTCGAGCATATTGGATTAGAAAACGAGGCAATGAGAGAGTCAAAATGTTTTTTTTTTTCTTCTAATTTGACATTCCAGCAATACTCGAGTGGTGGGTAAAAAAAAAAAAAAATGGCGCAGGTGTTAACGCGAGTAGCTCAATGTGTGTAATGAATAATTGTTACGTCAAGTATTTATAATAATAATAATAATAATAATAAAAATCACGAAAATGTTAAATTTATTAATTTTTTGCTAATATAAAACGGAAAAAAGAAAGTAGTTAGAAAAAAATATCAAATCTCTTTCGACTGGCGTTTGACACACATCATAGCGGTTACTTTGTGTTGTATTTCAATTTCTTGTATTATTTTTCAAAAAAAAAACGACGAAAATTTTTGCAAAATGGGGAAAAAAAAAAAGATTCTAACGGATTATTTAAAAAAAAAAAGGAAGGAAAAAAAAAATTATTGATGTTCGCGCAAGACGTTCGTGACGAGGTCGCGTTACTGCCACCATTTTTATATCATTATTTCAATAATAATAACTTGTATATATATATATATATATATTTTTTTTTTCACTCTAAAAATCGATTTGTAGAGTTCGAGCAAACACGAGAATGCCATTAACGTAATTATCGTTCTCATCTCCGATCGAAATATCGCATGTAACACGTTTTTATAGAATATAAAATTGAAATAAAAAAAAAACACGCATAAAGTATATATATATATATATATGCACATTTTTGTCTGGTTAATTTTAATGTTCACGGAAGACAAAATAAAACGATTCGTGAATGAAACGAGTCAGAGACGCAGACAGATAAATTTTACAAATATTGAAAAATATTTCCAGGGCCAACAGGTAATATTTAATATATATATATGTATAGTAATATCAGACGATACGATAAGATGAGCAAGTGAGCAAAAGCGTGATAATTGAAAAATAATAAAAAGTGACGAAAGAAAATAAAATATAAAATTAATTGACGAAAATATGTGTGGAAACCATCGGGGAAAACATTTTGTTTTTTTGTTTTTTTTTAGGGACATTTGCAAGCTCGAAATTCAGCAGAACGACGACACGACGACACGAAACGTTACCGCGCGATACATTGACTGGTCACGGGCCAAAAACAAAGCATATACGAAATAATTATTATCATACAAAATAATAATAATAAATTAAAAAAAAATAATAATAATAATAATTTTTGAATCCTACATCACGGCTGTTTTTAATTTTTTTATTTGCTTTTGTTTCGAGTTAATTTGCGTTTCAGTGTAAGTCTTCAGGCGGACTTACCATTTTTTTTTTGGACAACGATTTTGGCTGCGACTTAACGGGGTTGCATTTTTCCGGTATTCAATTGGAGTATTGAGTGGTAGTAGAAGTAGTAGAAGTAGTAGAGGTAGTAGTAGTAGTAGCATAGTGTCGTGCCGATATAGGAGGAGTCCAAGGCCAGTGTGGGTTGACACAAATATAATAGAGAAGGAGTACGATAAAAGACAATCAGTGCAATTTTTTTCTTTTTTTTTTTCTTTTTTTCGAGGGAGATATAAGGGTTACTTTTTTTCTTACTGTTTTTTTTTTTTTTTTTTTTTTTTTAGTTTCTTTCATGCTCTCGTTCTTGTTGCTCATTCTTTGTGCCTATATGATTTTTGATTTTTTTTTTTTTCGAGGGAGGTATAAGGGTTACTTTCTTTCTTACTGTTTTTTTTTTTTAGTTTCTTTCATGCTCTCGTTCTTGTTGCTCATTCTTTGTGCCTATATGATTATTGAATTTTTTTTTGTTTTTTTTTTTTTTCGAGGGAGGTATAAGGGTCACTTTCTTACGATGTTTTTTTTTTTTTTTTAGTTTCTTTCATACTCTCGCTCTTGTTGCTCATTCTTTGTGCCGTTTTATATAGCATTTTTGAGTTGTGCTTTTTTTTTTTTTTTTAATTCATTCTAAATATTTTTTGACTAATTTTATTTTTTGAATTTATTCTTCGTGATGGAAAAAAAAAGGAACAATATAAGTTATGTGATAATTGTGTGACGGACAATCAGTGAGTTTGGAATAATCGATCAAATTTCGTCGATTTTTTTTTTTAATTTTCCTTAACGTTTTCTTAACGAGTCTCTAAGTCGTTATTTTTCATTTTAGATGAAGAAATCAATGAAATCCAATCGAATAGTTCCACGTGCGAGATTTACGTATGCGTGAATGATGAAAAAAAATGATTTTTTTTTTCCCCCTTAAATCGCGTCGTACATGTGGCGCGAAATAAAAGGGACGTGCGAATAATAAATTTTTTAAAAAATCAATGAAAAATACGCAACGCAAAATTATTTTAATCGAGGAAATATGGAAACCGGGGTGTGATATATATATAAATATATACAGAATTTATTTTTGAATATTTTGTCAAACGATTTTTTTTTATCAACGAAATAAAAAAAAATCGAGAAATTATCATAAAATCGTTATATGTATACATTTATATTTTTTACAGTCAAGTGAGCGTGAGATAAAAATATAGAGAGGTAAATCGGAGATTGAATTTCAGGCTGTGTGTGTGTGTGTGGCGTGGCATTGAATTTAAATAATCACAAAAATGTATAAAAAGAGAAAAACATTTACGAATATAATTTAAAGAGAATTATATGATTGTAAAAATCGGGAAATAGAGAGAGAGAGAGAGAGAGAGAGAGAGAAGGAGAAAATTGAATACAGAATGAAATTCATGAATTAAAATGCTTCACGTTTCGAGAAAAATATTTTATGAGCTCTCTCTCGTTACGCGAAGCTGTATGTTGCGATTGTGCTTGAATTCATTGAGTCATTAAATTTAAACGACAGAATTATTTTGGGGCTTTGATTTGTTTTCCGGTGACATAATCGATTTCGTGTGTTTCTGATAAGATTGCACATCAAAAAATATAAATTTGATACACTGATGAAGAGAAAAAAAAAAGTTCTATGCAGTGATG
The DNA here is from genome assembly GCA_963669185.1 of Dyspetes luteomarginatus. Lineage (NCBI taxonomy): Eukaryota > Metazoa > Arthropoda > Insecta > Hymenoptera > Ichneumonidae > Dyspetes > Dyspetes luteomarginatus. The sequence continues at coordinate 18,450,797 of OY769911.1, read as the reverse complement.
TGTACGATGTATATATATATATATATATAGCTGGGAAAAAAATCAATGATAATGGAAAGCTCTCATTATAATGTGGCGATATGTAGAAAAAAAAAACGATCGACGCTTTCTTACCATCTGTCCGTGCGGCGTGTAATAGAGAAAAAAAAGAAGAGAATAATATTTTTGTCTTTAAAATTGTTTTTTTTTTTTTTTCGTTTGAGGAAAATTAATTTGCCGAATTTTTTTCCTCATACACGTCGACTCGATTATGGGCATAAATTTTTATTCGATCTCCTCATATTGACTGGATTCGATTTGTAATATCGAGAAATTTTTTAATATTGATAATTTTGTAAAATTTATCGAGTCGTAAATACGCGCGGTGTGCAAAAATCGTTGGGGATTTTATTATTTATTTACGTGAAGAATATTTTGAAATATGAAAAATTTTGTCAGATAAAATAATTGACAACGGATATTACCTTCCTCGAGGGCGTCATCACCGTCGCTCATGAGCTCATCGTCCGAGCAAATATTCAACACGTTCACCAGCATCTCCGTGACTGGGGGGAAAACAAAAAAATGATTAATTTAGAATAATTTTACGAGGAAAAAAAAAAAAAAAATTGAAAGTTTGAAAAAAGTGAAATTACAACTTTTTTTTTCCAACAGTCAAGATTACATTGAAACAATAATTTATTTATTGCACACAATGAGTATTGATATTATTTTTATTTACGAGAATTTAATCAAAAATTTATGATCATCATAAAAATTAAAAAAAAAAAAAACTTACCCTTCTCGCCAACGAATGGCAGAGACCACGTGAACACATCCATGAAATTGGGCAACCAGTAAGGATGTGGCGAGCAATTGAACTGCCTGATATTCATCACGTTGTTTTCATATTTGAGCACAGCTGCCTGTTGCATTCGAGCGAGTAAAGAAAAAAAAAAAAAATAGAAATAGTATCAGTAATAAAATTGAGAAAAAAAAAAAAAATTTCACGCTATCTCCAAGCTAAAATTACGAGAGGAAAAGCAAAAATATTTCTACGCAAAAAATAAATTATTATCGAGAGCTTTTAAAATTTATGTGAATGATAATTTTTTTTTAATTTCATTAGTAAATTTTTAAATTAGTAATTTTGTGATTTTTTTTTCTACCTTGTTGTTGTAGACATCGAGGTAGTTGGGGGCGCTGAAGATTGTTATGAGCGATGGGAAGCCCGTCGTCTGGGATTTCCGGTACATCCGATAACCGGCATCCTGCGCCTCGTGCGCCCTAATAATACTCAGGAGGCTGTTATTCTGAAGAAAGTCACAGCACGCCGCATAACTGTAAATTTTAAACGTCGAGAAACCCTCAATTAGTCATCCTTCATCGTTAAAAAAAAAAAAAAAAAAAAATGCAATTATTATAAATAAAATAGACTCGACTAAAATTTCAATTTTTTTTTTGATTTTTTAAGGGGATAAATTATTATTATTTTTTTATTCAGGATTAAAAAAAAATTCATACATGATGGCAAAGAAATAAGTAAAATTTTTATATCAACCAAACATTTGTGATCAATGAATGGGACCCCGACAAATATATTTCACTTTTATATGGGAGAGTAATAAAAATACTCAGTTAATAATATATATATGGAAAATTTTGTGGCCAGAATCCTTTTGTATTTGACAAATATTGTTGCATGATTTTTAGCTCGTTCCAGGACAACCCCCTGTCGACATTTCCTGCGCTGCATATTATAATCATACATATAAATATATAAATATATATATATATATATATGTGAATTTTTGTGGCCAGAATCCTTTTGTATTTGACAAATATTGTTGAATGATTTTTAGCTCGTTGCAGGACAACCCCCTGTCTGTTAATTCATCCTGTCTGACATTTCCTGCGCTACATATAATAATCGTTCATGTATATTATATGTATATTTATATATATATATATATATATATATACAACCATCCATCGAGGCGCCACTTTCTGGCTAGAAAAATATTTTTTTCTCTCCAGTCTAGCAAACTGCACGGAAGACCCATCGTCGTTTCGCGACGTTTTTAACGATGTGCTAGTGACGGAGATATATAGATATAAAGGCTGAGAAAGGAGCGAGAGAAAAGAGCTTCTACGTCGTCCAGTGTGCACGGTTAATTTCGTAATGGCCATCGAGGAAGCGAATGTTATGGAACCCGAACGTTGGGACGTTTTACTCGTGTTATGTGTACATACTTGAACACATTTATATCCGTATATATAGAATATGTACCTATGGGGTATTCCAACTAAACTTAATCAACTTTTCGGCTCATCTTTTTTTTTTTTTTTTTTTCACACAAGTATTTTTCAATATATATATATATATATAAATATTTTTCAATTATCCGAGAGAAAGTTTTACGTTATTTTTTTAACATCTCCATTAATTGAAATATACGAAAATGAAATTTATTCACATTTTTAACTTGCAAATCTTTATGGTTTTGGCAAGGCGCACAAACTTCAATAAATTATTTCGTTAAAAGACATTTTGAAAAACAAAAAAAAAAAAAACAAAAAGAATTCTTACCGTTTTTTCGCTAAGCAATGAACAAAAAATATAAAAAAATCGTTTTTTTTTTTTCATTTTCTATTTTTGCCTGTCAATTCACCTGTGTAAATTTAAAGTTGGATGTCACGTTAGTTTGGGAATGTCAATATTTTTAGGATGAAGAAAATTTTTCACGACACTGTTGGTTTTGCATGGAATGCTACATAGATGGGCATATATATATATATATACATATATATACACACACACACACATATATATATATATCACTTTACGTCAGTCTACTATAGCCCTGAGTTGGATGAATCGCTCAGGGGTGGCGCTACAAAACACTCGAAAAGGCTCATCGTAAAAGCCAACAGCGAGAAAATGGGAACTTTAGTCTCATTCTCTCGATTTCCCTCCAAAGAGCCTCATTTCTCATTTCATTCGAGCTCGTAAACGTTTGACTCTCTTTTTACTGGTCCGACTAGTGGTAAAGTGTCAATGTGACATCGTATATTATTGTCGTGGAAAAAAATAAACCAGATATAATAATTGGCCACCCTGACAATCTCTTCTGGTAAACCAATTTTGATGAAAATACAAATTCCAATAAAATTTTGGAATTTTAGACTCTCTTTTTACTGGTCCGACTAGTGGTAAAGTGTCAATGTGACATCGTATATTTTTATTGTTAAAAAAAATAAACCAGATATAATAATTGGCCACCCTGACAATCTCTTCTCGTAAACCAATTTTGATGAAAATACAAATTCCAATAAAATTTTGGAATTTTAGACTCTCTTTTTACTGGTCCGACTAGTGGTAAAGTGTCAATGTGACATCGCATATTATTGTCGTGGAAAAAAATAAACCAGATATAATAATTGGCCACCCTGACAATCTCTTCTGGTGAACCAATTTTGATGAAAATACAAATTCCAATAAAATTTTGGAATTTTAGACTTTCTTTTTACTGGTCCGACTAGTGGTAAAGTGTCAATGTGACATCGCATATTATTGTCGTGGAAAAAAATAAACCAGATATAATAATTGGCCACCCTGACAATCTCTTCTCGTAAACCAATTTTGATGAAAATACAAATTCCAATAAAATTTTTCTTCTCCATGCCCTTCCCCCCGCCCCACCGCCATCCTCTTGAGCGGCCAATGACTATCTAATTTCTCCTTATCGAGCGAATGAAAGAAAAAAAAACTTCTTTAATGTCAGACCCTCGTCTCATTCTAATTTTACTGCACATTCGGAATTTATTTAAAAAAAGAAAAGGAAAAAGTTTAATGCGAATTCAAGGAATTTAGTATAGTGGGTGAGAATGGCGCGCAAGTAGTACAAGTCCGTCTGTGGTCAGACGTGGAATTTCAAAATTCAGAAACTTGCACTTCTTGCCTTCCCATATGAAATATAGAATTGCCACGGGGGAGATTTAATTTAAAATTGAATTAGACGATGTAACTTTCTCGTGAATTCAGCTGAAAAACATTTTTCTTCATGTGGCATTCGCGAGGTAATTGAGTTTTCGCGCGCGCGGGTGTGTGTGTGTGTGTGCGAGGGCAGTGTGCCAGAAAATTCTATAAATTTCATCTTCGTGATGAGCTTAGCTAAAAATGCCAGCACTGTAATTGAAAATAAATGTTCAACGTTAAAATTTTTGTCTTATGACGAAAAAAATGAAAAGTATTCGACAAAGAAAAAATGAAAGTTATTACTTTTTTGAAGTTATTATTCTTTTATGATAAAAACAATTGTAAATATTGTTATTATTATACTGATAATATTGAAATATTAGTATATAAAAATTACTTTTATTATATTTTTTTATAAAATTAACACTTTTATTTGAAGAATAATTACAAATTGTCATTTGTAATTATTAGAATTTGAACGTGAATGAAATTTATTCAAAATTTGTTAAATTTTCGACAAAGTCAGTAAATATTTAACGAATTCGGGTGTAACGTAGTAATTGAAAGGAAAAGTTGTAGGTGTCATGTACTACATATATATATATATATATATATATATATATATATATATATATATATATATATAATGTATCACGTTCAGGTACACATGTATTCTTTACCCCACTAATTTCCCCTGGGATATATATGATGGAGCAGAATGTTGGAGAAAATGAGATTCTTTTTCCTTCTCTGATTTCTTTCATATCGAATATCTCGCGATCAAGAATACGATTGATACAATCTCCTCTTTCATCTTGTCTCTCCCTCTTTTTTACTCGGTGTAATTGGAGTGATTGAAGAATTCAAAACCATTGGATAGTTTTTGCAGCATCATCGCGATCCGCCCAAGAAATACTCGACCAATTAGCCTGATAAGTAATTTTCAGAAATTTCAAGAGACGTGGGAGCGTCTCGAGACAAATACATTAACCGACTGATACGACGAAGATCGACGACGTCGACCAAGACTCATTATAGGCCAAAGTACGCGTTTTCAGACATTTTCTTATTATACGTTATTTTATCCTGCCATTACTTTCGCCATAATTCGCGTGGAAATGTTATATATATATATATATATTTTTTTATTACTTAAATCAAATAAAATTTGAGATAAAAAATGAAATTTATTGAATAAAAATATATGATAAATAATTATTTTTTTAATTCGTTAAAATTGATGATATAATAAATTCGTTAAAGCTTTTTAATTGTTATTTTATTTTTCGTATATATTAAGATATAATTACACTGGTGAGGGAGAAAAGTTTTTTTTTAACGATTGATCGAGCTGCGCATATGCACGAATCGAGGCCAACATGATCGTAGCTGATGATGACGATGATTCGTCGTGCTCTCGCCACGGTTTTGCATTATTATAATTTATAAACGATCGGGTTGCCCTAGGAATTCCCTTATCGGCTCGGGAAACTCGAGGTAAAATTATATACAGCGAAGGGAGCAGAAATTACACACACACACACATGCAGCGTATAACCTCGAGAGCTTTGCAGCCCCCTCTTTGGGTTTACTCGTGTTGCGAGATTATATTTCATGCTGGCAAAAGTTTCAAAAGGGTTTCGGGGGTAATGCGAGCTGCAGAAAAATCGGAATTCTGATTTTTTATTGAGAAACTGACATTGGTGGATTGAGCTTAATTATTAATAATAAATAAATATTAATAATTAACAATTAATAATTAATAATTATTAAATATTAATAATTAACAATTAATAATTAATAAATATTAGTAATTAATAATTAATAAATATTGAAAATTATTTTGAATAAAGAAACGACGGAGAAATTAACCACACAGAACTGAAGGTCTAAACGTATTGACGAAGACCAGAAAAATCTCCTGTTTGCACATTCGTTCTCCGTGCCAGCGATATTGGAAATTTTTAGACCTTCCATCCCTTATAGACAGGAGGGTGAACAAGATAAATGTACTGGAAATTTATATGCATATTGGCAATTTTTAATTTTCTTCGTAACATCAACTTGACCTTTTGAGAGCAGCTGAATTTGATGAAAATAATTCAGAGTGAGTAAAAATCGATCAATCAATTGTGGAATAAACTTGGATAGAATTTCTACAATAAAATACACGATGATGCATTATTTATAATAAAATTCATTAAAAAATATAATTTTATTAATAAATGAATAAAAAATGTAATTTAAAAAATAAAATTCATTGAAAAATATAATTTTATTCATAAATTGATTTTAAAAAAATACAATTTTATGCATGAATAAATTTTATAAAAATTCATTTTCGGCCAATAAAATTAAGAAAAAAATGCTATTTTGGTGAGAATTAAAATGAATCGTTTTTGATGAAAAAAATTTGCTAGCAACTTTGTCGAGTTGATAGAACGATTCTGCGACGAGTTGCATATATGTGAGGACTCTTGACGGTCAAGCGAAACCCGTGTAACATGAAAATCGTCTCTCTAACGAGCTTTTCAACGTTTTCCTGCTAAACGAGAGTTTGTCTCGTCGTGCTTTTCGTCGTGACGAATATACACAAGAATATCTCGATGGAAGGGAGAAGATTGGCGTACGAGAGTAGGAGAGAGAGAGAGAGAGTAAGAGAGAGTAGGAGAGAGAGAGAGGGAGAGAGAAGGAGGGCACGATAGGGGGAGTCAGCAGTTTCGCACGATTATAACTGACCTCGCCCAACGAGCGTGAGAAATATTCGTGCCAAGGCGAGGCAAGGTCTCTCTTGCTTCTATAACACCCAATGCCATTATTATATCATATATTGCTGGTCTCGATTCAACTTTTATCCCTTTTTTATCATTCATTTATCACAATTTTCTCAATTAATTAATAAATAATTCGTTTAGAATTCTGTTAGTGTATTATACAAATTTTTTATGTGTTGTTATAATAACAAAAGTATAAGTTGATCATTTATATTTATATTATTTTTCAATATTTTTTATAAACATCGACATTTTTTTCACTTCCTTTTACATGGGCATATCTATATAGGATGTATAGTCTCGATTCAACTTTTATCCCTTTTTTATCATTCATTTATCACAATTCCCTCAATTAATAAATAAATAATTCGTTTAGAATTCTGTTAGTGTATTATACAAATTTTTTATGTGTTATTATAATAACAAAAGAATAAGTTAATCATTTATATTATATATATATATATATAGCATTTTTCAATATTTTTTGTAAACCTATCGAGATTTTGTTCAATATTTTTTATAAACATATCGAGATTTTTTTTACTTCTAATAAAGTTCTACTCGTCCTTTTCTGACGACTGGAGGCCACTCTCTAATTTCCTCGGAGACACTCGCGGCTCGCTTTATCTCCTTCAATTCGTATAGGTATACTTAATATATATATAGGATCATATCTATATAGGATGTATAGTGAATGTAGTATATGTCTTCCTGTTCTCGACAGGTTCAAAAGAGTCGAGAAATGTGATGAACAATGGTCACCCTAGTCTTTTCTCTCTCTCTCTCTCTCCCTCTCTACCCCTCTCTCTTTTTCTTTTTCTTTTTCGTTTCTTGGACACAATCATATTGACCTAACATTCGTACAGTTGACATTCTCATATGTTTTCTTGCAATTTAGATTGAGTTTTTTTATGAAAATGTTTTCCTGACGATGATGAAACGAGAGACTCGCTTTTTTAATTTTTCATCCTCACAATAAATGTTTCAATGATAATACATATATAATGATTATTAATAATAATGGTAATTATTATTATTATTATCGTTATAAATGAGATAAATGATAATCGATCGTATGAATAAAAATCTCGTTATCATTTACGAAATAAATTTTGTTGTTTGTTCAAATAAAAATAATTGAATATGAATTATTTTTAATTATTTGTTAACTTGCCTGTAGAAGTAAGAACAACCTCTGACGCTATTGTGGGAAAAGTGTTCGGCATTTTTCTCATTTCCAAAGTCCTCGAGAGGATCCGACCAGAGAAGATCGCACATGGGTCCAAAAGCCGGTGGCTCTTTGAACCTGTCCAACTGAAAATTAAAAAAAATATATATATATATATCAACATCGTTAAATATTTAATCGTTAATATTTCAGTAGGTCATAATTTGCCTGCCAGGATGGGAGAGGACGAGTGAAATAATTTGTATTTACACTCTCTGCGATTCGCGAGTTTGACAAATATTAGCAGAGAGCTTTGCCTTTGATGAAATTTTAATGGCTGATTATCCAGAATGGTGCATTAAAATGTGCTTATAAATATAAATATAATTAGATATGTGCATAAACGTGATTTCAATTATATATCGGCCTTTTCATGACAAACTCGACAAATCCAAAATTTTAATTCTCTTCAATAGAGTTAATTATTTTTTTAAATCACTGCTCCAACTCTAAAATAATACTCACATTTTTATAATGATTTTGTGCATTTTTAATCAATTGAAAAAATCAAACTTTCTTGGAATTATTGAAAGTGCCCCAGTTATAAAAATAAATATATGTATAAAATATTGAAAAGAAGTCAAACTATTATTATCGATGCCTTCAAATTCTCAATATCAGGCATAGAATTGACAATTTTACAGATTTTATAAACATGGGCCTTTTTTTTTTAATACGAATAAAAAATCATAAAAATTCGATAACAATTCATTTTATGAATTCCTTATATGAAAAATATTGGCAAAAATGTTAGTCAATTTTACACTAAATTACTCATGATAAATATATAAAAATACTCGTGTATATTATTGGTAATTTTGGGTCGGTAGTTACTTGTATAGATTTAGTCCTCTTTTCTCTTTCGTCTTATCGCAAATCTTCTAGATATATATATCTATTACTCATCACGAAATCTCATGAACTATAAAGTCTATAAACTTGAAATTTGGCAGGTAGGTCATATAGGTAGATATACGACGTAGGCTAAGAAAGGATTTTCCAAAATTCAACCCCTAACGGGATAAAAAGGGGTAAAATGTTTTTGCACTGATTCAACACGTGCGAAGCAGCGAGCAACAGCTAGTATTGTATAATTGAAAATTAATTAGCCCATACAGTCATTTTAGCCGACCTTATCGTAGTTGCTCTCTCCCTCTCTCTCTCTTTCTTTACAAGGCGGCATATCTGGGCGATATGTTTCTCGTTATTTACAAACGTGACTTATATACGTGTGCGAGGTTATATATGACCTTTGGATTACACTGGATGTACCGGGTGTTATAATACAGAGTCGTGCAACGGTTTGATCCAAGAATTCAATATCGTCTCACCTACGTAGTACAAAAGAGAGAGAGAGAGAGAGAGAGAGAGAGGGAGGTCCATTTTCAATCTCGGTATATTATCGATAAAATTTTTCAATTTCGATGAATTTTTAACCAAACGACTTTCGAAAAATTATTATTATTATTATTATTATTATTTCAAATTAAGTATAATTTCTCATGGAGTTTATTCGAGAATAAAATTTGACAATTATTTGTTGATCATTTGGAAATATTTGTTTAATTCTATTGTTGTTAATTTTTACAGGCATTACTTATATATGTAAATCTAAAATATATGTATATATGTAAAAGAAAATGTCTCTTAAAAGTGGTAGGAAAAGTCGTAAAGAGACTATATAATATAAACTTAATACTCTGCTCGTTACAGTTGTTACTGGTTTTGCCTATATGTTGGCCCCTTTACCAAGAGACGATCAAGATCTTTGTATAACGCCGAGACCATTTTACCTCTCTACTGTTACTACTGGATATATATATATATATATATATATATATATATATATATATATATATATATATATATATATATATATGTGCTGTTCGCCCTGCACGTTCACGATGGATATATATATATATGTATATGTATATGTATATGTATATGTATATGTATCCATCGTGAACGTGCAGGGCGAACAGCACACGAACAATTAGGCAACCGGGCGCGTAATTGGGTTTACGACGCTGCGACACATTGCGTGAATCGACCACGTCGTCGTGGTCGGGCTCAAAGCATTATTTCTACGCTATTTCACTTTCTCAGTATCACAGATGTCGAGAAAAGTACAAATATATATATATATATGTATTTTTTTTTTCAGAAAAAAGTATTTATTTTACTCGATCATTTGATTACAACGAATAATATATTTATTGTTGAAATTTTTTATAGCAAGATTGTTTAACGATCACTATTAATTATTTATATAATTATTAATAAAAAGTTTGAAAAAAAATGTAACGATCATTATTTTTGTTAATTATTTTGTTTGGAAATAATATTGTAATTATTTTTATTATTCGCATGATGCTCAGCTCAGTTCGCGAATAAACTTTGCTTGACGGTCAAAAGTTTTGACAGATTGAGATAAAAAAATATATATATATATATATATATATTATTTCTGGCGAGGAAGTTCTCAGTGAACTGAAAGAGAACCGAGAGGCACTTCCCGAGAATATAAGAAAATGAACGAAAAAGTGAAAGAGGAAGTGAGACTCGTCTGTATGAGCCACGAGGACGACCTCGTACGGTATATAAAGCGTAATTCAAAGTGGCACATCCACCTCATTTCCCTAATGGAATGTTTCGCTCGGGGAAAAAAAAAATCTTGAAAGCATCACTAAAAAGAAAAATGCACTCTGTTCTCTTCTAGATATATAATAAATAAAAACCGTTTACAGCTTGGATGTATCTTTAAACTATTTTTTTATGAAATATATATATATATATTTGTTCTACGTAAGAATCCAACTAGGGCGCGGCAGATTGTACTAGTCCGCGAGATGGCGCTGTATGGCTAATCCGAAGCGTCTCGAGTTAATTCGCTCGGTGTATGTTCGTCTTTCTCGCCATATTCGCCTTCTAATGCAAATCTACAACTATATGGATATTTCTCTCAGGAGTTTCACGCTCCTGTATGCTTAAGGTCGGGAGTTTCAGAGGGTATTAAGGAGTTTCCGTATTACGAATAAGCTTGGATGGTCTCGAGGACTGCTGAACGCCATCGTGCCTCCCCCCCCCCCCCCCCCCCCCCCCACCTCACGCCTCCTCGCCTACCTCTCTCTCGCTGGTGTCTCTCTGGCACCGGGCAGTTTGTGTCGGAGACGATACGATACTGTTCGCGCACCAAGGCCACAGTAGAGTAGCAGTAACATCATCTAGTAACGCGCATATATAGCGAAGCTTCTGGGCTAGATTTGAGAACACAAGATGGTCCCGCGAAATGTAAATTGGAGCTTTCATGGAATTCTGGATGTATATCGTAATTACGAGGTGGATGGGACTAACTGACAGTTATACGTATATATTGAGATTTATATTTATATATATAGATATGCATGCACGTGATTTTCCGGGGGATGGGACAGAGAATAACTCGACCATGTAAACGTTTATATGAACCATCTGGAGAGCAATAATAGAATTCCGAAACAATAACGAGCCACGTCTGGAGGGTTAATAAAAAAAATATATATATTCTCTATTTTCTCCAAAAGGACAGAACTCTCATAAATCATTCTCGTTTATATGTATATAGCTCTTGCAAAATTCACTGCATTGCATTCTACATAAATCGTGATGGCTTTGTATTATCTGGTAATAAAAATAAGAGAAAATTGCTGTTTTGAGGTTCTAAAAGAGTTTCATTTGAGACTCAAGAATGATGAAACTTGGCATAATGCAGATAAAAGCTGGTGGAGGCTTAACAAGATGGAATGAGAGAAGGAACGCGGAGCTTTAGGTCATCTCGAGCGAGCTTTATACCGGGACAGAATAGCGAGAAAATCTTTTCAAGTAAAAGACAGATATGGCGGATGACGAGGGTAGGAAAAAGGGGAGCATGAATATAGGCTGTTTGAGACAGCGAAAAAGAGGGGGGAGGGCAGAAAGAGAGAGAGACAGAGAAAGAGAGAGAGAGAGAGAGAGAGAGAGAGAGAGAGAGAGAGAGGGGGGGGGGAGAGTGATGGAAGGAATACCGTAGAGGTTGCTGAGGTAACCAAACTCTACTCCTATTCGTTCGTCGTGGTGGACGTTTATCCATTTGGTATTCATATCGCTCCGATGGTCTGGCAAAACCTGGGCCTTACATAAACGCACGGAATAATACATGGACCGTCGGCGAGTTACCGGAAGAAGTCCTGCGGCCCTGTACGTTACAGGGGTGTATATATATATGAATATATAATATTATATATATATATATATATATATGTACATATATAATATATATGTGTGTATATATATATATGTATATATGCTTCTCTTTCTCGCTGCACTCGAGCTTTTCGCTTCCTGTCCCTCTCTCTCTCTCTCTCTGTCCTCTGTTCTTCTACATTCCCTCAATTTCCACGTCTCCTCTGCCATGCTCTCGCCTCATGTATATTATATCTCGATTTCATCGCAAAATCCGACAGACTGTATTATCGTCTTCCGTTTTTCCTAACGTGTACAAGAAGCTCTTGAGTCTATGATCATGTTATTTTGAGACGGAGATGAGGATCGATCGCACGAATTAGCATTTAAAATCATTTGAAATAATAACAAAACAAAAAAAAATCATAAAATTTAATTTTTAATTAATTTAGAAAAATAATAATTGTCTCAAAAATTATTAATTATATTGATTAATTATAAAAATTATTCTATTGCTTCGAAATCAATCATCTTTTTGTAGCTATTTTATAATTTGGTCATTTTGTGTTAAAAAAAAAAAATTCCTGACAGCATCGATCACATTTTTGACAAAACTGTTGGCAAAATATTTTTTCGAAATAAATTCTTCAAATTCCACATAATTTTATATACAGATGGAGACTTTTTATATAAAAAGATAATAATAATAATAAAAATTTAAAAAAATACAATTTTTCCAACACCAGAACACGTAATATTGCGAGACTAATATCACCATTTTCTTATCTAATGTAAAGTTAGGAGGATTTTTGGGATTTTTACAATTTAAAAAATTTCACTTTCTCGTTTATGATTTTAATTCTTTTCCGGGGCACAGACGGGCGAGAAAAAAATCTCGAAAAATGCTGAATCGAGGCAAAAGTAATGCAAGAGAAAAAAAAAAAAAATGCATGGAGAATAAAAAGTTAGAGAGGTCGTGGAGAGCAGAGAGAAAATGGAAAAAAATAAGAGATGCAAAAGCGCACAAGCATGAGTACGTGAGCATATAGCATATAGCAGTAATAGCAGGAGGGGCACAAGAAGTATTTTTGCTGCACCTCTACTTTGCCAAAGTACATGGTTGCAGTCTTGGTACGAAGCGGAGAGAAAATTCTTTGTCTCTCTCGTCGTTATAGGAGGAGAGAGAGAGAGAGAAAAGCTTAGAAGCTCAAGGTGCACGTAGCATGCTTTTCTACGCGAGTGAAGAGGAACAGAGTTGGGATAAAAACACGAAAGAAAGGTAGGAAAATGTCTTTTTCCACGATATAGTGTTATGTAGAATATATATATATATTTTATATCGTTTGAAATATATATATATATTTTATATCGTTTGAAATATATATATATATATATATATATATATATATATATATATATATATATATATATATGCATAAGCATTCAAACGATGGCAGAGAGCTTATGGCTTAGCTCTTTTGCGAATGGGAATAGAGACGAAAGCTCGTGTCAGGATGAAGCTCAAGGTAATTCATGTCTCGTGTTTATTCCGATATTTTCTCCTTACCGTCTTAGAAAAAAATAAAAATAAATAAAAAATAAAAACGAATTTACAGTTTCTTGTTCTTTTTCTATCGCGTACAGCAACTCGGTGAATTTCTGCAGAACGCTATTGGGTCATCAGCAGCTTATTTTATTTTATTTTATATGGCTTATATATATATATATATAGATATTTGTCTGAAGGTAAAAATTTTACGATCTTCCGCGAAAAGCTCCGGTAAGCCAATTGTTGGATTTCGCGAAAAAACTTAAAGAAAAAAAAAAAGCTTTTTTGTATATAGAGAATTATTTACAGGTATAAAAGTCGTAGGAATAAATTAATCTGAGATAAAAAAAAATTTGTTTGTTAATCGATCGGTAATATTATTAAAAAATAAATAATTCGATAATAAAATGTTATTAAAATAATTTATATTAATAAAATGATTGTGAAAAAATTGGCATTTATTGACAAATTAATATTTATAATTGAGCTCAATTATAATATATAAAAATAAAAAATAAAAATAACCAATGAGAAACCGATTATTCGTGTAATTGCTAATTAGGTAAAATCATTAAGAGGAACAAAAAAAATAAAAAAACAAAACAATCAGCAATTTTTTAATAGTTGAATCATGAATCATTTCCGGTGACATAATAATCGTAAATGATAATGACAAACCATAGACGATGTATTAATAAAATGCCTGGATTTCAGTTTCTCATAATTGTCAATTAATTATCGAATCATCGATAAAATTATTCATTAATTATTAATTCGTCAATTATCGTAATAATTAATAATTATTGGTGAAGCTAACAGGGAACAAAAAAAATCGTTTAATAATGGAATTATAATGTGGTGATTTTTTTTTTAATTACGGTCATCAGGTATCATTGAAATATTCATATGATATGTAGATCGCGTTATACATAATTTTAAAATTTTTGCCAGATCTTTCATATTTTTCGTCACTTTATCGAATTGGAAAGGGATGGGGAAGGGATTATTGGAGGATATTCAAATGATTATATGAACACTTATATAATTTTATAGATATATATATATATATATATCTATAAAATTACATATATATGTAATGACGAGTATTTAAGGTGGAGGGCGCAAGAGTCGAGACGGTGTGGAGGGGGGAGCGGGCAGGGATACGCGAGTGCGAAAGGTGGCGTAGGTGGGAACGATCGATACAGCAGGTGGCAGCACGTCGGCTTGCCTGGTTTGCTTCCGGCTCCCTGGCTCTCTCCCTCTCTCTCTTTCTCTCCCTCCCTCTCTCTCTCACTCCATCCCTCCCCCTCCCTCTCCCTGCCCCTCCCTCTCTCTCTCTCTCTCCCTCCCTCCCTCCCTCCCTCTCTCTCTCTCTCTCTCTCACTCTCTCTCTCTCTCCCTCCCTCTCCCCCATCCATACGAGTTCTTCTGATAACACACACACACTAACGCGCGCATAGCCGCGAGGGGGAATCGATTGATCCGCCAATCGGGCAAAGCTCTCTCGTTCCAACTCTCCTACACAATATCTGGACCCGCAGACGAAATCCAATGCAACTTCAACATATCGAAACACTTTGTTCCATCTCACGAGCTAATACATTTTCTCGTGAGCTTTTATTTTTTTCTTCCTGTACGATTTTTTTTTTCGTGTCGATCTTTTTTTCACGAGTGTTTATCGATTTATCCGCGTATACGTATTTTTGCAATTTTTGTGATCCGTAATTGAGATGAGAAATAAAATCGTCAGACGAAAAGATTGCTCATTTTTTTTTCCAAATATTCATTATAGTAAAATAATTCATTTGAATTATTTAAAAACGAGAAAAATGTTTTTTTTTCTTTCTTGTTTGACACTTTTGCGTATAAATTTTATTTTTATTCGTGTTCGATAGGTATATATAAATTTTTAAATAAATTAACCATTTAATTAATCGATGATATTTTTTGTAACTCACTTTGCGTATGTCGTCTAAATGATGAATTTCCGGCGAGAGGCCACCGTGGACACATAGAAATTGTTGATTCATGAGTGCCGCAAGTGGTAAGCAGTCAAAGGCGTCCATACAAGCGTCGTAAACTCTCTCCGAGTATTTTATTTTGCCTGAAAATTAAAAATTAAAAATTAATCAAAAAAAAAAAATGCACATTTTATCGAAATATAAAATAGCTTGATAGAATTTAAAAAAAAAATGTATTTATGTCGCAAGTTCTCCTAAGTATTTTATTTGGTCTGAAAATAAAAAAATAAAAAAAAAAATTGATATGAATGCAAAATAGTTTTGTATGGAATAAAAGAAAACGTTTTATCTCATTTGATGAACTCGTCGGAGGTCGAATCTCTTTTTCTTTGTTCGCCCTGAGAAGGTAAAAAAATTATCTCAAAAATTCTTCTAAATTTTATTATAAAATTCACGTGAATTTACTTCAATCACAGTGAAAATATTTCTTCTGTTTGACAGAACTTCAAATTTATTCTCCTGTATCGTTGAATATTTCAAATAAATTACACAAAAAATATTTAAAAATATTAAGAATGTTTTATAAAACGGATGCCTCGATATATTTCGTCTTATTTTATGCATTCTTTTTTTATTCGCATAAAACTTTAACGAAGAGAATTGGCTCGTGAGATTTAATTAAATAACAGACGAGGGAAAATTGAAAAAAAAAAGAGAAAAAAAAGAAAAACCTTTGAGAAGAGACAGATCGATAAAAGAACTGGAAAAAAAAAAAAAAAAATCTCAAAGTTTTCGAATTTGCCAATACAAAAGTCTAGTGGAGAACCGTGTGAGGGAGAAACAAGAGTGACGTTTAAGAGGGACTTGTCTTCAATAAAGTGGCGTCGCTGAGGCTCGATTGACTGACGTACCAACGGGATTAGAATCCGGCTATATGAATATATAGATATATAAAAGTACGTATATGCACATATATATATATATATAAATTTATATATAAATAAAAGTACGTACATGTACATATATATGATATATATGCATATATATATTATATCTATAGATATATAAAAGTACGTACATGTACATATATATGTAGTTACGACATGTACATATATATATAGCTACGAACAAGAAACTGGATAAATTGAGGCTCCGTAAAGCACAACCACGAACAGCCACATACTCTCCCCCATTTTAGTCTTCTGAAGTATTACTGAACTTTCCTCCCCTCTAACCATCCCTCTGTTTTCTTCAACCCTTTCACTCCATCCATCTCAATCAGCCCTTTGACTGTTGACTCTACGGATTGCAATTTCCCCGACGATCTGTCAAAGTATGAACGATTTTGTGCCAAGAAGTGACAGTTTTTCTGTTTTCATGTTTCCCATCGATTTTAGACGATGGGAGAACAAATTTTGAGATTTAATCGTCAAATTTACTTCGAATTATATATTTATTTTTTTATATATTAAAACTTGATAAAATTTCAATATTAAAGTTTTGGCAATTGAATTCGAAAGCATTGATTGATTATTACACGAACATAATTTATTACCAAAATAATTCATTCATTAACCAAATAATTAATTTTAAAAATTAATTCACTTTGAAGTAATTTTCTGTTTTCATGTTTCCATCGATTTTAGACGATGGGAGAATAAATTTTGAGATTTAATCGTCAAATTTACTTCGAATTATATATATATTTTTTTATATATTAAAACTTTATAAAATTTCATTATTGCAATTTTG
>OY769911.1:18360875-18428375 GCA_963669185.1 Dyspetes luteomarginatus | reverse complement strand
TTTTTCCTCCCCCAATTTCTCTGGTCATACGTTTGATGTAAATGAAAACTGAAACTACGTCTGGTAAAAATATTATATATATATATATATATATATATATGGATGTCGTATAAAAGTAGAAGCCCAAGGGCTCAAAGAGACAGAGATCGTGATTTTCTTTGGAGAACGGTAATGGCAAGAGAGTCGAGAACGTCGTATGCCACGTAGCCAACTTTTGGTTTTTTTTTTTTTTTTTTTTTTTTTTTTCATCCTTCACTCGTCCATATATATTGTCATACCCTGAACGTTTCATTCGCCTTGGCGAGTCCTCTCTCTCTCTAGCCTTTTTGCTTTTACGACCCTTGGCGACGCAAAAAATAAGGGAGGGGGCAACCTCTATATATAGTGACCATCGAGTCGTAAGTGCGAAAAAATACGTAAATGGCAGAGAGCGATGTTAAGGGGGTTAGGGGTGGGGGAGTCACCTCGAGAGTTCTCGAAGAGATTATATAGAGAAGGAGCGAAATGAAGAGGAGAGAATTTTCCGTCCAACATGTAGAACCACTCAAATGATTCAACAGGGGAGGAAAAAATGTAAATGGTTGTAAAGTGATATGATGCAGAGAAGTGTGTAAAGATAAAGGAATATTAAATTTAAGAAGAAAATTCACTTGGTGATTATTCAATTGGAATTTTATCGATTTTTGGCCAGGTCTGAAGCGTACGAGCTTTTTCTACTGCGTATATAAAATTTTTCCGTAAACGAACAATTAATATATATATATATTTTTTTCTTCGTCCTAATTTTTCGATGAAGGTCTGAGATGCACGAGTTTTTTCTACTGCGTATATAAAACTCTTCCGTAAAGGAACAATTAAGGCGAATATATATATATATATATATTTTGTTCGTCCTAAATGTTCGTTGATGGAAGAATTTTTGTGGGAAAATGAGGGCATTGATGATCATTAAGAGGAATATTTAATTTAAGGAGAAAATTCGCTTGGTGATTATTGAATTGGAATTTTATCGATTTTTGGCAAAGTCTGAAATGTACGAGTTTTTTCTACTGCGTATATAAAATTTTTGAAAAAAAGCGTATATTAAAAAAAAACGAATATATATATATATTTGTCTTAATTGCTCGTTTACGGAAGATTTTTATATGCGCAGTAGAAAAAGCTCGTACATGTCAGACCTTCGTACACATATACATATTTTGTTCGTCCTAATTGTTCGTTGATGGAAGAATTTTCTGGACAAATGAGGGCAATGATGATCATTACTTGGCTCATGGAATTATGGAAGCTACGACATATTTTTCAATCATTAATTAAACAGATGAATTCAATTGTCAATTATAAAAGAGAGAAAATTAAATTTAAGAAGTTTGACTTGGTGATTATTCAATTGGAATTTTATCGATTTTCGACAAGGTGTGAAATGTACGAGCTTTTTCTACTGCGAATATATATTTTTATTTTTCGTTGATGAAAGAATTTTCTGGGAAAATGAGGGCAATAATAATCATTACTTGGCTGATGGAATGAATTTCAAGAAACAGATGAATTCAATAATTAATTATGAAAGAAAGAAAATTCAAATTGCTTGAAAATTTAATAATTGAAATAAAATGGAGACTTACCTCGATACTGAAGTAACCCCTGTCTACGTAGTCGCCGAGGAAGAGGTATTTTGTCGTTGGGGGTGGCCCACCAACCTCGAATAATTTCATCAGGTCGTAAAACTGTCCATGAATATCGCCGCAAACTGTAACACAAATTATGATTTTTCCGTTAATAATTATCTCGCATATATATATATATATAAATATTATTAGATATATATATAAAAATATTATTAGAAGAGAAAAAAAAAAATTAAACATAAATGATAATGCGATAATGATAATTCATTAATGTTCCTTGCAGGATCGATTCTTGATACGAGGGATAATTTGTTTTCTCTTGCATGGAAACCTTACGAGCTACTTATATATCCATGAACGAACACAGACGAAATGATAAGAGAGACATGAACCGTATAATTCTTTGAAAAATCGAACGAGTGAACGAGCCTCTCTCGTATTAAATAAAAGCCTCAATCTTTTACAAAGGAAACCATTTTTTTGCATTTTCATTTCTTATATATATTTTTATTATTATTTTTTTCCACGAATAGTTTAGTAAAAAGAAGAACTGAGTTTCATAGCAGGGTGAGGGGATAAATTTGTTGGCATCCTGTGACCACGCTGACGTAACGACAAACTCGACAACGACAAATAAGAAAATTTATTTTTGTTAATTTAAACTTTTTTTTTCATCCCTTGTTTCGTAATTGGGGCACAAATGCGATTAGTCAGCAGCCATTACAAAATATGTAGGAGCTATGAGAATGCATTACATCGAGGTCGTAACTGAATTTGGTGGGAGGGGGGACGAGGGTAAATTTGTTGCGATTCTGTGACCGCGTCGACGTTACGACAAACTCAACGTTTGTGTTTTCCCCTAACAACACATCGTGAGTAAAATCTGTGCTATGCGATGAGTTATAGAGAGCTTTTCACACAGTCACACAGGAGAAAGCCTCGAGCGAAACTTTGAGTTTCCTTCGAGCCCCATATTCTCTCTCACGAACTATATATATATATATATATATATATCGCAGCCCGGCAGAGTAGAACGAGCACCCTCGCTGACAAACGCTCCGAGACAGAAATTTCAAGATAGTTCGAAGCACGTGTCATCGCTATTAACTCAGCAAAGTCTACCACAGCGAGTACAAAAGCAGAGCATGCAAGCTTTTCACGTTCCATCAAGACTTTTGAGCAACTTGCCAGGCTAATTTAATTAACCATTAAAACAAAAATCAATTCTCAAGAGTTTTACTCGATCGAAAAAATTAATAAAATTGTTATAAAATTTCTTCAATCATTATTTCATTGAAATAAAATCTCAACTAGAACACAACGTGATATTTGTTCAAATCGGTAATTCAGAGTACGAATTTGATAAATAATTGACAGCGTAAAAACACCATTTGGATTGTATTGCAATAACAAAATAATTCTGTTTTAATTCATTAGGAAATTCAACCAGCTTTCGTTCTCTTGAGATTTGTACGGATTATACGGTGAATAAAACGTACAAAAATGGAGCATGCAAGCTTTTCAAGTTCCATCAAGACTTTTGAGCAACTTGGCAGGCTAATTTAATTAAACATTAAAACAAAAATCAATTCTCAAGAGTTACTCGATCGAAAAAATTAATAAAATTGTTATAAAATTTCTTCAATCATTATTTTATTGAAATAAAATTGCTCTGATGTTTATCTTTTTGTGTATCTATGTTAGATGTCAGTTATCTCAACTACTTTTTGATGTTGAAAAATTGTTATAAAATTTCTTCAATCATTATTTCATTGAAATAAAATCTCAAGTAGAACACAACGTGATATTTGTTCAAATCGGTAATTCAGAGTACGAAATTGATAAATTATTGACAGCGTAAAAACACCATTTGGATTGTATTGCAATAACAAAATAATTCTGTTTTAATTCATTAGGAAATTCAACCAGCTTTCGTTCTCTTGAGATTTGTACGGATTATACGGTGAATAAAACGTACAAAAATGGAGCATGCAAGCTTTTCAAGTTCCATCAAGACTTTTGAGCAACTTGGCAGGCTAATTTAATTAACCATTAAAACAAAAATCAATTCTCAAGAGTTACTCGATCGAAAAAATTAATAAAATTGTTATAAAATTTCTTCAATCATTATTTTATTGAAATAAAATTGCTCTGATGTTTATCTTTTTGTATATCTATGTTAGATGTCAGTTATCTCAACTACTTTTTGATGTTGAAAAATTGTTATAAAATTTCTTCAATCATTATTTCATTGAAATAAAATCTCAAGTAGAACACAACGTGATATTTGTTCAAATCGGTAATTCAGAGTACGAAATTGATAAATTATTGACAGCGTAAAAACACCATTTGGATTGTATTGCAATAACAAAATAATTCTGTTTTAATTCATTAGGAAATTCAACCAGCTTTCGTTCTCTTGAGATTTGTACGGATTATACGGTGAATAAAACGTACAAAAATGGAGCATGCAAGCTTTTCAAGTTCCATCAAGACTTTTGAGCAACTTGGCAGGCTAATTTAATTAACCATTAAAACAAAAATTAATTCTCAAGAGTTTTACTCGATCGAAAAAATTAATAAAATTGTTATAAAATTTCTTCAATCATTATTTTATTGAAATAAAATTGCTCTGATGTTTATCTTTTTGTGTATCTATGTTAGATGTCAGTTATCTCAACTACTTTTTGTTGTTGAAAAAATGTTATAAAATTTCTTCAATCATTATTTTATTGAAATAAAATTGCTCTGATGTTTATCTTTTTGTATATCTATGTTAGATGTCAGTTATCTCAACTAGAACACGACGCGATATTTGTTCAAATCATTAGCAAATTCAACAAGCTTTCGTTCTCTCGAGATTTGTACGGATTATACGGTGAATAAAACGTGAGTCTCGGTGTACGAAAAGGATCAACCGAGAGAGGAGGGAGAGGCTAACCACGAAGTTGGAATCGAGCAAACACAATCAGAAAATTTTCTTCTCGTAATCAGTATATATATATATATATATATATATATATATATATATATATATATGAGAGGATATTTTATAAATACCATAGAATATTGTGAGGGAAAAGGACACGAGAAGGATTTTACGCCCTTACGATTGCCAAGCATGTCAATATGGACGATACAGAAGACAATAAATTTTCTATAGTATATATAGAGGGAAAATATCGTCACTAGAAAAAAGGATATAAAAAGGAGAAGGAAGGAGCGAGAGGGGTTGGTGCGACAATCTGGAATCCTGGCTGATATATCGGGCGCCATCGTTCCGGTTAATTGAACGTCGCGACGCCTCGAAGGCGCCTAATATACAAGAGAAGCGAAAACGTGTAGTTCTCATTTATGTTTCGAACGTGGATTTTCATTTTTCCTCTCCATCTGCACGATGAATTAAATTGTTTCGACATCAGACATGAATTCAGAATTATTTTTCTGTGATGCAATAAACGGTCTAAAAATAAACTCAATAATAAGTAACATCGCGATGGTAATTAAATATATTTATATTTAGAATATTATTACTAATCGCTTGAAAAATATTTTATTTTCAATGAGTCATTATTTTTTGAAACATTTAAAAAATAACATAAATTTTGTTTGTCATTTTATTTTAAAATTATTTTAAACTCTCTTCTCATTACGTGGGTCAGTAAGTGGGTTAAAAAAAAATTCGACCATATCTATACGCGTATAAATATTAAAATATATTCATTATTTTGATAATTAATGTTTTTAACCCTATAAATTGTTAGCTCGATGTGAATTTAAAGAATTTATTAATGAATTTGATAATTGCTAGATTCTGAGGTGACTGTCAAGCGTTCGAGCATTGATACAATTTTTTATCAAACGATCTTTTGCTGCACGTAAAAAAAAAAATTATAAGGCACTTTTTTTTTCTAGTTTATTTGGTGCAGCAAATTGCTCAAAAATTTACGAATCTTTGAAAAATTCGATCGTATCTATACGCGTATAAATATTAAAATATATTATATTATTTTGATAATTAATGAATATTTTTTTAACCCAAGAAATTGTTAACTCGATATGAATTTAAAGCATTTATTAAATAATTTGATAATTGCCTGAAAAATAATTGTTAGATTCCGAGGTGACACTTAAGTCATATCTCGAGGATCTTAAGTCTTCGAGTATTGGTACAATTTTTTATTAAACGATCTTTTGCTGCACGTAAAAAAAAAAAAAAATCAATTAATGTGGAATTTCTTGTTGTAGATCCATTTCAATATTCAATAAAATATTTGAATAATAAAAATAAGAAAAAAAAAAATTGATACAAATTTGCCTCTCAATTACCAAAAGGGCTGTACTTTAGAGTAAAAAATTAGACGACGACGAGAGTACCAGTACGAGGATGTTAATATACGAGAGAATGAAACAACGCACGAGGTGAACTCAATTATCCCAAGAAAAGGTGCCACCCCTCGTTCTCTCTCTTGCTCTTTGACCCTTGGCTCTTTCTCTCTCCTTTTCCTCGGTTTTCCGTCTCATTCGTGTTTGCTCCTCCACCTTTTCTTTTTCTTTCTTTTCCACGTCTCTCAAGGCAATCAGACTGCAGCATTTTTCACTGTAAATGTATTCTCGCGGTGTATAACGTACCAGTTGGGATAAAAAGAGAGGCAGAGCCAAAAACGAGAGGGCTGGTTCTTTGTTAGACGAGTGGACGCGAGTTCTGCTCTTGTTCAGCTTGTACTTTCTCTCTCTCTCTTTATTTATTTTCTCTCTCTTCTCTCTCTTTCTCGCTTTTTTCTTTTCTCTCTTTTTTCTCTTCTCTCTCTCTCTCTCTCTCTTTTCTCTTCTCTTCTCTCTCTCTCTTTTTTCTCTTCTCTTCTCTCTCTCTCTCTCTCTTTTCTCTTCTCTCTCTCTCTTTTTTCTCTTCTCTTCTCTCTCTCTCTTTTCTCTTCTCTCTCTCTCTCTCTCTCTTTTCTCTTCTCTCTCTCTTTTTTCTCTCTCTCTCTCTCTCTCTCTCTCTTTTCTCTTCTTTCTCTCTCTCTCTCTCTCTCCCTCTCTTGCTCTCTCTCTTTGAGATGGCAGTTTGCGTGTACAGCTCTCTCGTGGTACGTAGCAAAACCATTATCACTAGTTCTATAGTAGTTTGACTGCAAATAATGCGAGTTTCATCCTCGGGAAGGAAAAAAAAAAAAATCATTTCGTCCCAAATATACGGGAAGAAAAAATCTACACCTTAATGCTTGGCTTAATTCGGTGTATATCGACGTAATATTTTATGCTAAAAATTTTGACCAAATTAGCAGGCATGTAAAAAAAAAAAAAAAAAAAAAAAAATTCACGATATTTTGAGGATTTTTTTTTTAATTTTTATTATATCGCAAAATTATTTGAAATTGTTTTTTTTTATTCGAATATTTCTTTTGTTCTTCTTCCCGATTGGCAACATTTCGCAAAGAGAAAAGTAATATGGCGGACATGAAAAGATATGCCAATAACTCGATTGCAACATTGTTGCCTTGATCCTATTACATATATTATACGATTATTCGTCTCGATATCATTTTATCGCAAGAATCGAATAGAAAAAGGCGAGCAGAGGGAGGGCTTTTTTTGTTTTCATTTTTTTTTTTGTTAATTTTTTTTTTTTATATATTTTTTTTTTATGGTTTACTCGTGAACGTTGGTTTGCATGCGAAGAGAAAAATTGGCCAGAGCTAACGATACAACGACATGCTATACACTATTTATCTCTGTATCTCCTCCGGTTTATTGATTTTTTTTTTTTTTTTTTTTTTTTTTTTTTCATGAATATTTATACGAAGATTTTTTTTTTTTTTTGCTCCAATGTCATTACGTTTATCATTATGTGATAAAATGATTGCTGGCAAAACTATAAAGAAGAAAAAAAATTAAACAATTTCAATGTAATTTTTGATGAAAAAAATGAGGAAAAAAAAATAATAATAATCATTATGTATATAAAAGAGGTGGAATTTTTTTTTTTTTTTAAATAAAATTAAATATAATAATTTTTTCAGTGGCACGAGATATTTGAGGTAAATCGTACGAATAGATTTTTTTTTTTCCGTCCATTTGTTAGAAAAAAAAAATTTATTAGCATAAATATTTACGACGATATAGCATGTCGTGATGGACGCAAGCTCGGTTTATGAATATTTTAAAAAAGGCATAGAGGAGACTCGCGCTGGTAACGCCATCTCTTTCTAGTGCGTGCAAAGCAAAAGGCTTGATGGCGCATATACATAAACAGACTGGTGGGATAGAGAGAGAGAGAGAGAGAGAGGGAGAGAGAGGGAGAGGGAGAGGGATAGGGAGAGGGAGAGAGAGAGAGAAAGAGAGAGCGAGAATCAGCTTTGCCCATCCCGAATATTTGTCCCTCCAACTATAATTAGCGTTATCTATCTCCTTAATGAAACTGAGCACAATTATATGTACCAAAAAATTAAACCCAACGGGAAAGTATTGCCCATTTAACCGGGATAATCCGTGAGCCAGAGGAGAATAAAATTTTGACGATGGCGAAGCGTCAATGAGAAAAAATAAAAAATTAATTATACTGCATTACACTAATTTGTTTATTAATAAAAAAAATATATTTATCAATATTTCGTTGAAATATTATTTTTAATTATTCTTCAATTAAAATGGTATCTCTCTTGATGAGACTCAAAGTTTATTCACTGTTGAAGTATATGGACACATATATGTATATATATACATAGACACATATATGTATATATATATACATAGACACATATATGTATATATATATATATATACATGGACACACATATATATATATATATATATGTGCTGACAATGAGTGCGCGTGCTGGCTTTGAGTAAATGCAGTATTAGTGTAAAAATATGACGATCCTACATACGAGTCGTATACGAAAAGTGATTTATCCTTGCAGACACGTGCCTGTTGGGAATTCAAGGGGATAATATTGTAGCAAATAATATTTCTCTCTCTCTCTCTCTGTTTGTCTGTTTGTCTGTCTGTCTGTCTGTCTGTCTGTCTCTCACTCTCGCTTTGTCTCTCTCTCTCTCGTTCTCTGTTTACCTGTCTGTCTGTCTCTCTCTCTCTCTCTCTCGCTTTCTCTCTCTTGGTATGCCAGAGAGTTTGAGAGACAAACGTAAACCCTAATCACACAAGCCACGAGTTCTCCTCTCTCCTAATTGAATGCTAACCCACGGATTATCCGAAGGCTGCAACCGCACACGACACAAGATAGAGTGTCAAGGGGAGGGAGGGGGGGGGGGGGCAGGAGGTTGGAGGAGGAAGGAAAAGTGTCGAGACGCCTCTGTCTCATTCGAATTGGTCTAAAAATGAAAAAACAAAAAGAATTTTCATGTACTATATACGATAAAATAATGAGAGCGAGTACACTTATTTATGCGATTCAATACACAAAAAGCCCTCGATTAATATTTATAAACAATGTCACATTTGCATTTTTAAATTAAATCGTCAATTTTCAAAAAAAAATCGTAGAACTAAGACAATGAAGGAAAAAAATATTTTTTTATTGATTTTTATATATTTTTATGGTCAGAATTTTCAAGGTTTTATTTAAATTTATAATAAATATACAGAAATTTTTTTCTTTTTTTTTTAATAAATCGTTTTGGTAATCGGTAATTGAGAGTACGAATTTTATAAATTACTGACAGCGTAAAAACGCCATTTGGATTTCATTGCAATAAGATAATAATTCTGTTTTAGTTTATATAGTTGAACCTACAAAATTACTATGTATAATCATAGGGTAGTATCAAATATGCAAATTAAATCATTTGATTATCGCAATAACGTTCTACAAAATTACAGTTAATTCTGCCTGACCTAGTTTGTGCAACATAATTAAGTACCCGATTCGTAACAGATAAAAAAAAATACTTTGGTATAGTAATATATATATATATATTACAATACCCAAGTATATATATATATATATATATATATATATATATATATATATATACTGTATAAACAGCTCGTCGTATTTTTCCCAACAATTTCAACGATCGTAAAATACTGCATTTATTTATTCAGCTCCATTGGTTGAACTGTAAAAAAAAAAAAAAAAAAACAAAACGCAGTACAAATATACAGGATCAACGCGAGGGCCAAAATAGCTAATTATGAGTTTGCTGAACGGATTTTCTAGGTCACAAGAATCGTTTTGAATTTATTTACAAGAGAAATGAATAAATTTATTATGTTTGATCGAACGCATTTATGGTAAAAATTAATAGAAATATTTAATCGAATATATATTAATCGTGAAAAAAAAATCAATAAGAATACAAATAAAGCAAAATAATAAAAATCAATATGATTAAAAAAATTGAAACCTTCACTATAAATTTTATCGTGCGTTGAGTAAACGTAATGAATGATAGCAAAAAAAAGCGTATAAGGACGTGATCTTTATAATTTCATATATCGAGACGTCGTTAAAAGCTCCGCCATGAGTCCATTTTTATTACATATATATATATATATATAAAGATTGAACGACATTTTGTTTTTTCTTCAATTCTTTCCTCTTAATTGGATACCGGACGACGGGAAATGAGCCTCTGTGAATGGCCGATAACACCAGAAACGAGGAGAAGAGATGAGAAGCAACGAGGCAACAGAAACGAGCGGAAAGACACACCGAGCTATTATATATATATATATATATATATATATATAGATATAAGAGAGCTCACAGCCCTCCCGTACGGAAAAACTAGCTATATATTGGCAGTAAAAAAAATAAAAAAATTCTGCTCTCGCGTTTGCTCATATAACGAGGTAAAACTTTTACTACTTCTGTACTTTAGGGCGTACTGATGAGAAAAATCGTTTTTCTCTTCTCATCTCTTCCAATTTATCGTTGGCACAAAAAAAAAAAAAAAAAAAAACCTTCTCTTGACGACTTTTCTCGTTTCCTACTCGCATCAGGGCCATTTAATTTTCTTCCATTAAATAATTTTTTAATACATATCCATTGTATGCTTAGTATACTCTTTGCACAATGAAATTCATGCACAGCAGTAATGTAAAGAGTGAGGAAAAAAAAAACTTTTGTTTTTTTACTTCAAGTATACGTGAACAGTGAAACTTTTTGTACTATTTCTCACTCGCTTTATCGACGAAAAGTGGGCGAGAGAAAGAGAGAGAGTTTCGAGTCACGTTTACCACGCAAAACTCACCCACTGTCGCCCTCTCTCTCTCTCTCTCTCTCTCTCTCTCTCCCTCTCGTTCTGTTGTGAAGCCCTGAAAAGTCAATAGGCCAGAGGGCGCGTTAATACATATACTACACTATACTATACTATATATATATATAAGTAGTGTAGTGTGTATATATATATATATGCAGCATGTGTATAGTGTGAAGTGGGAAAGTCAGCAGTGAGGCACACAGGGTGAACCAAGCATCTGCGTGACTACAAATTGCAACGGTAAATCCGCGTTAATTACGTCAATGGCAAGGTAATTAATACGAACTGCCGTTTTAAAGTCGATGTGTCCGGCACGAGGCGGATTTTGTGGGAGCAAAACCATTTTATTCTCCTATAAAAACGAGCTTTGGTGCATGTAAAATTTTACTGTGCAATGTACAGTTCGATGTGCCATAAGTGAAAAATGTTCACAAGTTCAAAGTTTCTCTTTACCTTAATTATTCTCGCATGAATTCAAGAGTTGGACAATTTTTATTTTTCATAATATTTAGTTAATTAAGTTGGAAAATTCATCACCGATATACATAAAATAAATTTTCAATATTTTCGCGTATATGGGCAGAAGAAAAAAATTATTCATTGTTGCAGAATTGATTATTAGTTATGGGAGTTTAGACTGTATATTTAGCACTCGGTTGTTACCCATTCGGTACAGAATTGTAACGGTATTAAAACAGCATTATATACAGTACCCTCTCGTTATGTATTCCACAGATTTTTCATATATATATATATATATATATATATATATATATATATATATATATATATATATATGTATATAGGGTGTATGCTTAACGCTGCTGCTGCTGCAAGAGGATTAAACACCAGCATGAAAAAGAGCGATAAATCTTGAGGTCAGGGATTACCGAGTTAGCGCCGGGTAAACGAAAGAGAGCCCCAACTTTTCTCCCCCCCGAATGACCAAAGTGTATCTCGTTAATCTCGTTGTATACACGCGCGAAATATTTAACATTTATTTAAAAATTTATTCCTGAACATGAATATATATTTTAAATAAAAATTACTCGCTATAAAAAGAACAAATTTCACAAACGATATTTTTTACGTACAAACAGCACGAAAATATGATTTGAAATTTAAGGGTAAAAAAAAATCAAACGGGTGAGTTTGGGGATAATTTTTTATTCCCTCGCAGCTTTGTGTTTATGAATAACGAACTTTGCTAATTTTTCTTCATCGATTGAATTATCATTATTGCATTATATTTATAAATGTTGTATAAAAGCTTTAAAAGCTCATTAAGAGGCCAGGGGTTGTGGCGAACTCTCGCTAATAGCCGTGTGAGAACGAACCGACGAGAAGAGGATATTCGGTAGATAACAGGTGAGATAATCAAGTGAGAGCAGGCCGATATAGAGTTACTAATTAGTCGATGGAGTGGCGGAGAAAATGATTGTTATGTCAGGAAAATTTATTAGGGAGGGAGAGAGAAAAAGAGTGAGGGAAAACTTGGCACTCGAGCTTCATAGTTTGTTTATTCTAATAATAATAATAATAATAATAATAATAATAATAATAATAATAACAATAATAATCATAAATGGTCGTTTGTAATGTCATAATAACGTTTAACGAGCCTTCACGCGATCTCTTATATGAATTCTCGTTTGGGTTCGTTCGTCCAGTTTGACCTTTGCCGCGAGCCTCGACGTTTTGATTCATAATACACAAACGTCGTCGTAAATGAGCCATAAAAAAATATCAGTAAGAGCTTTTAATGGTTGATTAAAAAATTAACACGCGTATATTATTATAATTTTTACAGCACTCTATATATAGGGAAAATTCGAAAAAAAAAAAATACAAGTGATTGGTATAAAATTTTCTCAAAGCTAGAAAAAATAAAAGGATTAACTGAAGATTGGCACTATGAAAAGAATATGGATGTGAGGTGAGAAAGAAAAAAAAAGAAAAAAATGGAAAATAAAAAATTTCGAATTTTTAACACACGCCGAGTGGAAAATTGAAAATAAGAATTCAAAGACGAAAAAAAAGCTCAATTTTTCCAAATATTCCTTCGCCTTTATGGGCGTTTCAGAGCACTCAGGGGTTTTGTAAATTGGTATAAATATATTGGTATATTGGTATAAAAATAAATTAATTCTCTGTACTATAATAATTGGTATCTAATTCTCTGTACTATAATATTGGAATAATTGGTAGCTCAGGATTATCTGTGTATTATCGTTAAATGGCGAAAGCTTTTGAGAGCTTTTTTTTTATTTTGTTCGCGATATAGAAAGCACGCAGAGGAGAAAGAGAGTGGAGCGGAAGAATGAGAGAAGGGGGACTCGGCGTGTCCGCAGTGATCGATCGTTCGCGTGGTGTGTAACCGCGGTGAGTCTAAAGGGGCAGTTTGAGGAGGGCCAGAGGATGGGGGGGAAGCTCAAGCGACTGAACCGGAAGCGAAGAAATGAGCAGTCAACACGCACGTACATATTCGTATTTCTCGCATGCTGCATGGCCGGTCGACCGATCGTACGAAATTTACCCTTGTATATGTATACATCATATATGTGGGTACACATACGTATAGAATACACACGTATACATACCTATAGAATGTGCGAAATTATGTGCATGCTGTGTTGAGGCATAGGCGAGTCAGCATATCACCCCTTTACGAAAAGAACGCACACGAGACTCACTCTCTCTCTCTCTCTGTCACACACACTTACACACGAGTGATATCGCAAGGAGAATCTAAGCAGGCCAATATTTGTTTAGAAGTTTCGATTGGACGAGTGTTTGCTGTGAAAACAGCGATAAGAACATCGTTCAACTTGGCCGATCCAGCGAGGAGCTTTGTTAGCTCCAGGGATTGCTTCGACTTTGTTATATGTATGTAGATATATATACATACATATAAAAAATTCGACGCAATATATATATATACAATAAACAGAATAAAAAATACAATATATAGTTTATAACAATATAAATTGATAAAAAAAAATCGACTATATGAAAGATTCGAATTTAAAATGAATAATAAAAAACAAAAGTGAAGGAATAAATTGTTAAAATATCCAAGAAATAAATATTATTATTATTTTATTGTTAATTATTTGTAGTGTATGGAGAATTACAAGTGAAGTAGAAAATATTTGACGCAAAAAAAAAAGTTTAAAAAATTCTGGTATATGTAACAGGGGACGGTTCATTTTACGATCGACGAGAAGCCCGATACAAGCGTATACAGAGATTCACGATCGATCGACAGATCAAAGGATTATTTTCTGCAGCGGGATAAAATTTTTATGACTCTCACCGAGTTTGATCTGCATATATGCAATACCGGATGCTGCTCTTCGAGTGCATCTTGCACGTTTCACTCGTTCTTCGTCATATTTTTCTTCTTCTCATTTTTTTTTTCTTTCTTTCTCTTTTACTACGATCACGTGCGAAACATATTCGAAGAGAGCTCGAGGAGGAAAAAAGAAGACTCGTGAACGTATTAAAATATTCCCAGCACGTACGAATCCAACGGTCTTTATCTTTGCGAACACGTCCCTGGTGAACGGGGTGAGGGAGAAAAAGAGAGAGAGAGAGAGCAGAAAGGATTGGAAGGGACTGACAATGAGCCCATGTGAACCGAAATGAAAGGATCTCGCGTGATACGCACACGTGGCAGAGACGCTCGACTAAATTCTAAATCTTTGTTCGTTCACTTCTTTATCTCGTGTTTCCTGGTAATAATAATAATAATAATGATAATAATAATAATAATAATAATAATATTATTGAAAGTTCACATCGGGTCAAGTGCCATATTTCTAACTCTCAAAATGAGATTTTTTCAAAATCCTTTTTTATGCTTTATTTTTTTATAACAAATGAAGAAAAACATGGCGTTATTTAAAATCTTCATACTTTGGTTGGAATATTCTTGGAGATGAAGTAATCTACGAGAATGTCTTTTATTTTCACAATTTGCTAAAAAAAAATTGTTTTTAAATTGGTGAATTTACATTTTTTTGACGTTACATCTAAAATGGTATTTTTAATAAAATTTTTGGCGTTCGCGCACTGTAAATATATATTCGGTGCCCCGGAGCAGACAAAATGAAAAATATTTAAGTGAAGTCAGTTTTGCAAATTGTACTTGACTACAGTGAAAAATGATGACATTATTTTGTATATATATAGATATATATATATACGAGGTGTACGCGAGAGATGCTGGAAAAAATAAAATTACTTCGCGTCACGCGGGGTCAATATTTTCCCGACTAGTTCAAAGAGAGAGAGAGAGAGAGAGAGAGAGCGATCAGTTTTCTCATTGCCTCGTTCTTTACGTCTAGTGCTCCATAGACTTTCGTGTTTTACGAGCTCCATATAGATAGCGCAACGCACTCTATATTCTCGTTTTTCTCTCGTTTCCTCGCAATTGGCAAAGCTTGTTTATTATTTAAAATGCATTTTTCACATTCTCGTGCTTCACGTTGTTTTACACAAATTGGCATACAAAATGGCGTTGTCACAAATTCGCATAAATATACTCTTGATACACGCACGAGTGGATCCCACGAATATGTACAGGTACTCAATGTTGAATATAGCAAGCGTAAATATCGTTTTGTTTGCATGCAAATTATTCTATGAATAATTCGTCTTTTTCCATAAGAAAAACGAATATTCGTAAAAATAAGAAAATTCTGTCGTTCTTGGATAAATTTTTTTCTATTCTATTTATAATTTAAAAAAGTATTATTATTTTTATTATTATAAAAAAATACCCCAGTTCTCTTTAAAATTCAAATGGAATCTTTTTGATGAAAAATTGCATATAAATGATATTTTCAAATTCAACATATTCTCAAATTACATGTTTTTTTTAATCATGAGCCAATGAATTCATTTTCAAGAAGATTTGTAAGAGTTTTCAATTATGTACTTCTAATATTTTTGAATAAAATTTTAAGATATTCTAATAGTAATACGATGATCATGAGTGGAGTAAAAAAGCTGTAAGTTGAATCTCAAACGACAAAAAAAAAATTCTATCCTATTTGTTATTTTTATTATTATTCAAAAAATACCCCAGTTCTCTTTAAAATTCAAATGGAATCTTTTCGATGAAAAATTGCATATAAATGATATTTTCAAATTCAACATATTCTCAAATTACATGTTTTTTTAAATCATGAGCCAATGAATTGATTTTCAAGAAGATTTGTAAGAGTTTTCAATTATGTACTACTAATATTTTTGAATAAAAGTTTGAGATATTCTAATAGTAATACTATGATCATGAGTGGAGAAAAAAAAGCTGTAAGTTGAATCTCAAATGAAAAAAAAAAAAAAAAAGGGCATGGAAGTGAAAACTAGGACCATGACGATATGGGAGACCAGCATGAAAGTTTATCAACGCCAAGGTCGAAAAAACCGACTGTACGAAGGCTATAAATGCGCCTATAGGGTGTAATATACGTAAAAGAGGAGGAATAAGAGGGAAGAGGGAGAGTTGAACGTCACTGTAGGTTATGTGACATACCCGGTCATGAAATCGACCGAGGGGTGGCGTGAACGAAAGTGGTTACGGCCGCACCCTTAGGGTTCTTTTTTTCTATCCTTTCTCTCTCTCTCTCTCTCTCTCTCTCGTCCCACTTTATATGTCGTATCCATTTCTATCTCTCCCATACATAAGCTCGAAATATCCAACGACCCGGAGAGCAGAGGACGATAGACATACTCATCGGACGGGGTAAAATCCATCCCCGTTTACTACCAACTCTCACCCGTGTGCTCTGTGCGGGTTTCACCCTCTCTGATGATGAGAGGGCGTTTATATTGACGATCGATTTCTCACGATCAAAATATTCCTCAGTTGTTTCATCATAACACACATATCGCGATCACTACACACACACACACACACATATACACACACAGCCATTTTCGTATGATGCTCGATGAACCGTGACAGAATGAGAGAGATGGAGGAAGGAGAAATCCCATGATGATTGTACTATCCACCTGAGTTTTATTAACTATATTGAGCTTTTCATGTAAAATTTTTATTAATTTTTTTTAATTTATATATTTCAATCTCTGAATTAACCTAAAAACATGTCTGTATTATTTTAAAAAAATAAATAAAAATAAAATAAAATAACAATGGTCCTCAAAAAATCATTGAAAACTGAAACATTTGTAATGCGAACATTTTATTGACGTTTATATAGTTTTCGAGGTAATTTGAAGAAAAGACTCATATTCATATTTGGTGTATCTTGACTGAATAATTCTAATACGTGGAGAAAACGGTCATATTACATACACACGATGATAATAATTTGTGCAAATTATTCATCGATATATATTATGTATATGTATTATGTATTGAATTAGAAAATCTTCCTGAACTATATAAATGAGTCATCTATATAATTCATGGGGAAAACGGTCATATTACATACACATGATGATAATAATAATTTGTGCAAATTATTCATCGATATATATTATGTATATGTATTATGTATTGAATTAGAAAATCTTCCTGAACTATATAAATGAGTCATCTATATAATTCATGGGGAAAACGGTCATATTACATATACACGATGATAATAATTTGTGCAAATTATTCATCGATATATATATGTGTATGTATTATGTGTTGAATTAGAAAATCTTCCTGAACTATATAAATGAGTCATCGATATAATTCATGGGGAAAACGGTCATATTACATACACACGATGATAATAATTTGTGCAAATTATTCATCGATATATATATGTGTATGTATTATGTGTTGAATTAGAAAATCTTCCTGATCTATATAAATGAGTCATCGATATAATTCATGGAGAAAACGGTCATATTACATACACAAGATGATAATAATTTGTGCAAATTATTCATCGATATATATATGTATATGTATTATGTATTGAATTAGAAAATCTTTCTGAACTATGTACATTAATCATCTATATAATTCATGGGGAAAACGGTCATATTATATACACACGATGATAATAATTTGTGCAAATTATTCATCGATGTACATATATATATATATATATATATAGTGACGCGAGCTATCAAGTGATTCCAGAGTTTAAACCCACACGGCCTGATAAATCGTTATTGCAATATGATGGAAAATTTTGCAAATACACGAATGGGAATTTTGTTCAGTTGGCTGTGCTCGTCTGTCGATTAAACTTTTCGCTCGAAATTATGCGTCATCGAATTTCCCTCAGGATGACCAAAAATTAAACATGCCTCAACTATAAATGCGAGTGTAGTGTGTAACATTTTCCACTGGGATGCATAATCATTAATGCATGGTATGCATAGACATACATACGCATGTATATATATATATATATATATATGTGTGTGTGTAAAACTTGGCATTCATTGTAAAACGATCCCTTTGTCTCTTTTTGAATGTTTAATTTTATGCTCTTTCCCCTCGACTCGACTGAACACACACAGGCTCTTTAATCTGTTGTCACCAGAGACTATATGGGTATATATATATATATATATATATATATATATATAGTCTCTGGTGACAACAGATTAAAAGATATATATATATATATATGCAGTAACGTATTAAAGCGTTTTCTCTGTCTCTGGTGAGTTTTCACCATTATGTTTCGTTACATATATAGATATAATGTCTATACGTATTCGTATGTATGTTGACAGGGTGTTATTGTCAGTAGGCCAGAGCGAATTAACCGTAGCTCGGGGATGCACGAGGCCAGACAAACGGTCGCATTGTTTCTCGTTGACTGGTGGTGATGGTGGGGGAGGGGAGGGGAGGGGAGGGGTTAGAGTCACGTCGTGCCACATTAATTATGTTTACCCTCTCGTACGCATGATCTACGTATGCTCGGTGTACTCTCTGGTTTGTTGCATATCAAGCTTTATCTCTCTCCTAACCCCTCTGCACCCTCGACATATATGCATAAGGGATGAACGGTATGTAGGAGGGGATGACCAACGACGACAAACCACCAACGAGAGAACGCAGCCTGTACCATCCATAGTCTCACGACTAAATAACCATTTACTCAGCCTACGGTGCTTGATATTTCATCAATTTATATGAAAAGACAGAAATATTGGCTAAATTTGGGGGAATATGGAACACCAATATTTTTTTTTTACAATTATGACATCGCAAGTGTCAACGTTTTAATTGATGGATTTATTCCAACTGCGATCTTCCATTCACTATGATTTTAAAACTTTTTAAATTAGACCTCCAACTTATGACGAAAAATTTATATGAAAAAAACATAAATATTGGCTAAATTTGGGGGAATATGGAACACCAATATTTTTTTTGCCAATCATGACATCGCAAGTGTCAACGTTTTAATTGATGGATTTATTCCAACTACGATCTTCCATTCACCATAATTTTAATACTTTTAAAATTAACTTATGACAAAAAAATCTCGCCTGGAAGAAACTTGACCGTAAAAAAAAATCATCTTTGAGCATTAATTTTTCTCTCCTGCTGATTTCCTATAATATAACAAATAGGTGTGGAATATCTTCAGGAGGGCCTCAAATTGAAATATTTTTAGGATTTTTTTTCAACACTTACATATTTTTCAATTGTTTATTTTATTGCACAAGTTGGAGATTTTTTTCTTTGCGTTTCTTCGATAATCGATAATATGGACGTTCCTTTAAATTGCATGGATGATGATTTGAAGCTCTTCGGGGTACAAAAGAGGAAGAAATTTAATATATTTTTGGGTAGTAATCATGGCGTTCGAGTAAAATAATAATAATACTAAAAACGCTGGGACATTTAATGGACTTGGGCCATCATTTCTGGAATTTTCCCAATCTACACATATGCGGATTTTCCACGTGTATATCTGTCCTTTGTTATTCATGCGGCTACGCGATCATCTCGGCTGATGGAACAAGAGAGACGAAGAGAAATGAGCGAGTAATTTACTGTAGCGGTCCACATGCTGATATGACACGTCAGGTGTCCTGTGAAATTTACTATTGAAATTATAATCATGCAGAAGGAATGAGCGTTAAAAATAAAAAGTACGAAATGAATTTTTTTACAGAGGCAACTGAATAAATTTTAACGGGATGTGAAACATCGGGGGATGATAAGAAAAGCTTTTTTTTTTTTCATGCATCATTTCAGATGAAGCGGACGAAAAATTGACTTGGAAGAAAAGCTTGAGATTCCTCCTCAAATCGAGGAGGGAACGACAATGATATTGACAGAAATATATCAATTTTGCGATTTATTTGTATTTTGAAAAAATTCGAATGCCCGATGTGAAAATTGATAAAAAACGCTGCAAGAAAATGTAAAAGAGAGAGAGAAAGAGGTTACTCCTCTGGTCTTGTTATTTCTCTCTCTCTCTCTCTCTTGTTAGGGGAATTTTTTCTTGGGCGTAAAAACTTGTTTAGTTGATAAATTAATTCGCTTAATCTCACTTCGTCACAGTTATCCCCACTTTGCTAGTTTGGCAGAGAGAACAAAAGGGATGGATGGGTTTGCTGTAAAGGTGGGGGAGAGAGACAGAGAGAGCCAGTGGCTGGTTAGACCAAGAACTTTTCTAGTTGACCTGTCTCTCTCTCTCTCTCTCTCTCTCTCTTACTCTGTGCGTGTTTGCTATAAATCCCAGGGAGGCTGTAAGGGATGAAACGAAAGCATAGAGAGAAAGGGTTTATATGTGATTTTGCTGCGTTTATCCCCTCCGGAAAATTCGTCGGAGAGAGAGAGAGAGGGAGGAAACGACGTGACCTCTAGGCAGTTCCCTGGAGTCGTTGTTTATATATGGGGCATTCCAGGCAAAACTGTTGAGGGTTGTTTTTTCACAGGCAAGTTTTTTCAATTTAGTACAAAATTCAACCCGAAGGAGAGTCCACATAAATTTACAAATTTAAGAAATTTTTGTTAAATTTGAAATAACAAAAATTTGAAAAAAAAAAACAACAACAACAAACAAACTTTGATTTTTTAAAGAATATCTTTATAGATAATTTATCTTTGGGACAGTCTCAAAATTGTTATTCTTATGGAAGAATTCATTGCATATATTTTAGAACATTCGATCAAGCATCGATAAAAATTTTTGATATAACAATCTTAACGATTTAGAAAAAAAAAAAAATTGTATCAAAATTAGTGTAGAGTATTTTTTTTTTATCTTGTTCTACGAGCAAAATAGCCAGAGTTCCAGTCGTGTCGATTTTGCTGGAAATGCCCAAATATATTAATGCATTTTATGTGTGTATATCCATGCAAAGTTTTAGTAAATAACTATATAACACCATGAGGCTGTGTGTAACTCTACATAGAGAATATCTATTTAATTATATATATAAATAAATATATATATATATATATACACACACATATATATAAATATATATACATATACATATATATATGTATCTATAAAATGCAGCCTGACTCATGGTGTAACATGGAAGTTGCCTCGACACGATAGAGAAAGTCGAGATAGGATATCGAGTAACTTCTGGGTTCATGAGGCTACGTAGAGTGGCCTGCGAGAGTGCCCAATATGCATTTTCAACACAAAGTGTACTTGTACATTTATACGTGCATGCCCTAGGGATATTTGTAGTTTGAATGAATGATGAAAATTTGCTATATTTCTTTCTCTCTCAATTGTATTTATGTATTTGGGGATTTTCCAAATTCCGAATAATTCTTTAATCGACAAAAAATATCCGAGTTTGACCCCTCCCACCTCCCCCAGTGGCCAACGAAAAATTTGGATTTTTTGTTAATTTTTCAAATATCAAAGCCAATTTAATACTCATTTGTAAAACGGTAAATTTCCGAGATGATAAATTAATTTTCCACTTTTTAAAATTTATTTACAATAAACGTTGAGATTTTTTTTTTTTTTGATTGTTTTTTTTTTTTTCATTTAATGTTTTTGTTTTTTTTTTTGCACTGAGAGAACGAAATCAGCGAAAAAAGTTACTCCGATTATTGTCTTTTGGCATGAATCCCCCTGATGGCGTTAGTTCATAGGGGTCAGGGGTCATTTCATGCACGAAAAAAAGGTAATACGAAGAGTAAGAAGAAGAAAATAAATTGAGTGAATAGCGAAAGTCCACGAAGTATCTTTTGCTCATCGTTTGATCATCCGAAACGCATTTGTCAACTGCGAGTCACTTTTTCTGTTATTATCCGTTCAAGTCACGAAGAGCGAAGAGAAATGAGAGGGAGGAGGGAAAAAGAAAAAAAAAAAAAAATAGATCGTTCGTTCGAAAAATCGTGGGATCGCGTTTTGCCATGGCGAACTGAAAGCGCGTTAGCCTTGGTAACACGTGGTTCTTTAGCCCTCTGGTATACGTGTGTGTGTGTGTGTGTGTGTGTGACAGAAAATTGGGCAAAGAAAGTACATAAGCTGGGAGAAACGTGTGGCATCACCGAGTCCCAAGGGACAGTCAGACTCTCCGATGAAACTGTCACGTTTTTTTTTTACCCCCTCAACCCTCCATTCGTATTCCCTAATATATGTTGACCTACATTTAATGTACTGTAGGACTAAGGGCAGAAAAAAAAAACGACCATTTTTCGTCCCAAAATATTACAAAAAAAAATCTTTTACGCAGAAGTAATAAAAAAAAATCGATTAACCCTTGAACTATGAATAATAACTTTTTCCAATTTCTTCATTCTTTACTACTTTCCTTTCTCATATATGTATAGAGAAAGTTTCGTGAGAAATTCGTTTTGTCAGTAATTTAACGTCACATTAATTGAAATTTTGAAGTAATCGAGAAATTATAGTTGTAGATTTTTTTTTTCGTATTACATGTGTGAAATTGCTGAAATTTATAATTTGTCGATCAACATTTGTGACTAATCGATATGAAATTTTCTTCATAAATAAAATAACGTTCGAGAATGTTCGTTATGAAATTCGACAAAGGTCGAATATTGACACTCGTAAAGATTCTACTATATGCTATATATATATATATATATATAGGAAGATGTAATTGAGAAAATCATTGCCCATGGTGTTTCGTAGTTGTGAGCGAAAATCACTAGGGAAAAATGCTAAAATGTTTAATTTGCACATTTTTTTTTAATTTTTTTTTTTCAACATTTTTCAATCAGACATCATTTCAGCAAAATAAAAAGTATGGTCAATTGCAAAACTAATTAAATATTCTCAAGCTTTACAAAAATTTAATTGCATACTTTTTTTTTGACAAAATGGCGCAAATCTTTTACGCTCGAATCGATGTGAAAATAGTGAAAACGCTAGGATGAAAAAAAGTCTCTCGTGGAGGAAAAGGGCTGGTTGTACCTTCACAGGTTGACCCTTTTCTTAGATTCTGTCCTTATTTTTTAAATTTTCTCTGTCCTTTTAATTTTCTCTCTTCTTCTTTTAATTTTCTTCCCTTCTTTTAATTTTCTCTGCCGTGCTCTTCTTCTGCCCTCCATGGTGTTCTGTACTTGTGAGCGAAAATCACTAGGGAGAAATGCTCAAATGTTTAATTTGCACATTTTTTTTTAATTTTTTTTTTCAACATTTTTCAATCAGTCATCATTTCAGCAAAATAAAAAATATGGTCAATTGCAAAACTAATTAAATATTCTCAAGCTTTACAAAAATTTAATTGCATACTTTTTTTTTGACAAAATGGCGCAAATCTTTTACGCTCGAATCGATGTGAAAATAGTGAAAACGCTAGGATGAAAAAAAGTCTCTCGTGGAGGAAAAGGGCTGGTTGTACCTTCACAGATTGACCCTTTTCTTACATTCTGTCTTTTTTTTTCATTTTCTCTGCCTTTCTTCTTCTCCTCTTTTGACCTTAGCTAGCGTATTGTTGAAAAACGTATGAAATTGAAGAGAGTTCAAGGAGCAGATGCTGGGTCGAGGAGAAAATGTTAACGATATATAGGATTGAATGTGGCCTTCCTTATGGATAGCAAGAGAGATGGTTGGAAGAGAGAGAGAGAGAGAGAGAGAGAGAGAGAGAGAGAGAGAGAGAGAGAGAGAGAGAGAGAGAGAGAGAGAGAGATGCTGATGGTCGTGAAAATTCTACGTGCTGGAGACGATCGTAGGGTCTTGGCTGGCTCCCTCTCACTCTTAACCATTTTCTTTTGCTCTTTCTGTCCTTCACGAAGTTTATTCGGCCCTCGGGGCAATCCTTCCCTGGCAACCCCGTAACCACGTTGGTTTTTCAACCCTCTTTGTATCAAGTTTGCCCGTTTTTCTCATCTCACTTACTCTCTCTCTCTCTCTCTCTCCCTCTCCTCTCTCTTTCTCGCCCTTTTCGCCCCTTCACATCGTCTTTACCTATCAGATCCAAGCTTTTTCTTCGTGCAAGAGAGACGAGGAAAATCGTTCTCGCAATAATATCGTATATAGCTCGTCTTACGTGGGACGTTTACCAGCTTTTCGTGTGGGGTTTGCGAAATCGAGAAAAACGAATGATATAAAAAGTGGTCGGGGCATTACTATATATATATAAATATATAGTAATGCCCCGATAATATTATATATATATATATATATATATATATATATATATATATATATATATATATATATATATCTGTTTGTGTGTGTGTAAAAACTACGGAAATAATCTAAGATTGGGACCAATTTGTTCTCGGGTCAAATATTGCGAGATCACTCGGTGTGCGAGAACGACATTACACTGAATCTCTATTCGCTGGACAAAAGTTTTATCACATTTCAGTATATCAACATTTGTGTGGCTGTATATGCTCTAATCTTTCGAATACGTTGGCATTGCCGCTGGCCAATCAACGTGCCGGACTTTGTCCATTTTTTTCAACTCAACTACACAGAGTTTAAAGTAACAAATGGAAAATCATCTCCTATCGCACGCTGACAAGATAAAAATTAATAATTATCTCGAATAAATGTGACTTGAGATTTTTTTTTTTAATGCTTAATGAAAATCATTAGTGGGTTTAATAATTGAGAATAATTTGGAAAAAAAAATCATGATTAATGTTAATATTATATTCTCCATAATGATCATTCCCAATACCTACATAATTAGGTAGAACCTTATTTTTAATAATTTTATATTTCGGGTGCAACATAATTTGAAATAAATTGAGAATTAATCGCCAGTAATTGTGAATAATTGAGAATAATTGAAAACAAAAAATTCATGATGAATGTTAATATTTTCCATTATGACTTGGAACAATTCATTAAAT
Organism: Dyspetes luteomarginatus; assembly: GCA_963669185.1. Classification (NCBI taxonomy): domain Eukaryota; kingdom Metazoa; phylum Arthropoda; class Insecta; order Hymenoptera; family Ichneumonidae; genus Dyspetes; species Dyspetes luteomarginatus. The sequence continues at coordinate 18,403,268 of OY769911.1, read as the reverse complement.
ACAACCTTATTTTTTAATGATTTTTCATTTTGGTACAAAATAATTTGAAATAAGTTGAGAACGAATTTCCAGTAATTGTGAATAATTGAGAGTTAATTTTGAAAAATGGTTTATGTATATATAATATATGAGGGGTGTTAACATTTTTAGGATAATTATATGCAAAAAAAAATTAAATAATGATTATTAATTGTTCAGCTTTAGTATAATTATGGCCATACGGAAACTGGGACTGAGAATATCTAATAATAATTGAGAATAATTTTTTAAAAAATTTCATGATGAATGTTAATATTTTCCATTATGACTATGAACAATTCATTAAATAGAACCTTATTTTTTAATGATTTTTCATTTTGGTACAAAATAATTTGAAATAAGTTGAGAACGAATTTCCAGTAATTGTGAATAATTGAGAGTTAATTTTGAAAAATGGTTTATGTATATATAATATATGAGGGGTGTTAACATTTTTAGGATAATTATATGCAAAAAAAAATTAAATAATGATTATTAATTGTTCAGCTTTAGTATAATTATGGCCATACGGAAACTGGGACTGAGAATATCTAATAATAATTGAGAATAATTTTTTTTTTTAATTTCACGATGAATGTTAATATTTTCCATTATGACTATGAACAATTCATTACATAGAACCTTATTTTTTAATGATTTTTCATGTTGGTACAAAATAATTTGAAATAAGTTGAGAAGGAATTTCCAGTAATTGTGAATAATTGAGAGTTAATTTAGAAAAATGGTTTATGTATATATAATATATAAGGGGTGTTAACATTTTTAGGATAATTACATACAAAAAATTTTTAAAGAATGATTATTGATTGTTCAGCTTTAGTATAATTATGGCCATACGGAAACTGAGACTGAGAATATCTAATAATAATTGAGAACAATTTTTTAAAAAATTTCATGATGAATGTTAATATTTTCCATTATGACTATGAACAATTCATTAGATAGAACCTTATTTTTTAATGATTTTTCATTTTGGTACAAAATAATTTGAAATAAGTTGAGAACGAATTTCCAGTAATTGTGAATAATTGAGAGTTAATTTAGAAAAATGGTTTATGTATATATAATATATAAGGGGTGTTAACATTTTTAGGATAATTATATGCAAAAAAAAATTAAATAATGATTATTAATTGTTCAGCTTTAGTATAATTATGGCCATACGGAAACTGAGACTGAGAATCCTTTATCCTTGACAAAACGATGCTATCTAGCCTCGTATACCTGAGGGGGGAGTTAGCTCCTGATGAAACAATTTGACGTTGCTCTTGTACTGAGTTTCCCCCTTATGCCACACGATTCAACGTATTCCCTCCAAAACGAAACGCCATATACATACATATATGTATCTGGAGCTTCGTTATATACATACATATATATATATATATATAAGCCCTGTGCCAACTTTACCCTCCATTTATCCCTCTCCCTCCCTCTTTTTCTTGGCTTTATCTCGGGTATACCCTTGGGAAAAGGTAGCTCTCTCGGTATACCCGTGAAAAGGGAAAGAGAGAGAGAGAGAGAGAGAGAGAAAAAGTAGAAAGGCGAGGTTTATCCACCGAAAGCAATCAAGCATCCGAGAATTTATTTAAGATATTAGAAAGACATTCCCCTCTTTTTGCAAAGCTTCGATCGTCATTCCAATGGGGGACTAACAGGATGTCAATATTTAGTTTTCGAGAAACGTATTCATTCCCCCAACTGCGTGGGATGAATTCTTGAATAAATCCTGAATCTAATAATCGAGTGAAAGGACGTACTGATTTTAACCTTTGGCTCATTTTTTGTCTCATAAGTGAATAAATGAAATACTAAAATGTGTCAAAATATATGACATGAAAGTTGCCATCTTTATATATATATATATATATATATGAGTTATTTTTTTTAAGCAGCCAATACCTTATTTTCATTGGCTGTTAATGTCCTGCTCTGAGTTTCATTTGTACTTTAGATCGCAGACGACGAATCTAACCTACAAAACAGTGAGGCGAACGTGCTCGTCTATCAGTGCACACACACACACACACATACATATTTATATATACATATGTATGTATATATATATATATATATATATATATATATATATATATATATGTATATATGTATATATAGTTCAACAAAACTCGGATGCCACGAAAAGGACCGAGTAGGGGGAGGGGGGGATCTCTCCATAACCACAATCGGTCCAACTCTCGGTTGGTCTGCGGTGGGCATGAACGCACACGGGTCGCTCAATCGGACTGAGAGAGAAAGAGAAAGAGAGAGAGAGAGAGAAGAAAATGGGAAAATGGAAGGATGGAGATCCTTGATAAACTTGTATTTCGTATACTAGGAGAGAAGAGAGAAGCAGCAGAGAGCCCTGGGGGTGACAAACGAATTTCCAGTGGCATGGCAGGAAGAGAGTAGGACACTCCGGGGCTTTGCTCTCTCTCTCTCTCTCTCTGTGGAAAGATCCGGAAGGAGAAAGAGAAACAGGAGGCATCCTGTGTGTATCCGGATTTCCTGCTCACGAGCACATATAAATTTGTGCCTGGGCACAAATACACATATACACATATACAGATACGTGAAATATTTTTTACGACATCCTCGTTCTGACAGATTGAGCCCTCACAATCTTCTTGGACACTTTTATATAAATGTATATAGATATAGGATGAAATTATATGATCCTAATCTCTATGGAAAAAATTCTTATGGAGGATTGAAAATATTTCATTACTCTCAAAATCCATAATTGAATAATTCTTGATGCAATATTATTTTTATCCATTTTTATTCTCGGCTATTTGAATTATTATATTTATTTTGTTATTATTAATGCTCGTGAGAATTTATTGGACGACATTTTTTGTGATGAGAATAGGCAAATACACATATACAGATACATGAAATATTTTTTACGACATCCTCGTTCTGATAGATTGAGCCCTCACAATCTTCTTGGACACTTTTATATAAATGTATATAGATATAGGATTATGTCTCCTTTGAACGAATACCAGATATGTGTGGATTTTTGTGAGGATGAAATTATATGATCCGAATCTCTTTGGAATTTTTTTTTATGGAGGATTGAAAATATTTCATTACTCTCAAAATCCATAATCAAATAATTCTTGATGCAATATTATTTTTATCCATTTTTATTCTAGACTATTTGAATTATTATATTTATTTTATTATTATTAATACTCGTGAGAATTTTTTGGACGTTATATGATCCTAATCTCTATGGAAAAAATTCTGATGGAGGATTGAAAATATTTCATTACTCTCAAAATCCATAATTGAATAATTCTTGATGCAATATTATTTTTATCCATTTTTATTCTAGGCTATTTGAATTATTATATTTATTTTATTATTATTAATACTCGTGAGAATTTATTGGACGACATTTTTTGTGATGAGAATAGGCTTGGAATAGTGGAATGTAGAATAAGTGATGAATATGAGCTCGTGTTGCACGACGAGACTCAATTTTTAAATTACTCTTAAAATTGTTCTGAATGTGGAAGATAAAGAATTGTATATTTCACAAAGGTTGGCCGAATTCATTAACTCAGTCAATTGTCGAGACGAAAAAAAAAAATAATAATCGTCTCTTCACGACTAAGGAAATTTGTCTCACGGATTTCATTTCTAACAAGATCTATTGTGCATTATTGAAAGTTTGCGTTGTAAAACTAAGTAATTTGAGGAGGAAAGCTCATTTTTTAAGTCATAATCGTTAAAGTCCAGAAAAAAGTTTAAAAAATTACTAAAATTAAATGAAAAAAAAAAAAAAAAAAACGACTGTCATTAACAAAAAAAATAATAAATTAATTAATATCGATTGGGTAATAATTAGTTGAGTTATTTGTCATGTCTCATGTAAATGGATTTAAATAAAATTCAGTAAAATTCACCTACTGGTATGGCGTCTGACTACATTATCGATATTTCTACTGCTAGAAAGTGATACGATGAGTTTTCGATCAGCCAGTGATACTAAAAGATTGACAAAGTGCTCAAATTTTATACTATAATCTCGTCTTAAAAGTGTCCTAATATATTTCATTGCAAAATTCAATTTTTTTCGACGGATGTATTTATTTTATTCTGAATATAAATATTATATTACAGTTATTCCAGAATATATTACTCGTTATAAATTTACATTTTCAATATATTTCATTATAATTTAATTTTTTTTTAGACAAAACGTCAAGCAATTTATACTTTTTTTTTAAGATAACGATGCGATCAATAAGACTAACGATATTTCGCGTACACAAAAATATCTAATCGAAAGTCTCGTCATTTACTCCACGTTGGATTTATAATTGCACTATTGATTTATTTAATTGCCAGTATTATATATATTTTTTTCTCTCCCTCGTGTTTGATACTTTATTTTTTTTCAAGCCACGCGAAGGCATTGCAACACGAGAGTGTATTTCACAGCTTATCTCCCCCCCCCCCCTCTCTCTCTCTCTCCATCCCCTCTCTCTGCCTCGTATGTGCATCTCGTGAAACGAGGTAGCAATAACGCGAGGTGCGCGTGCATCCAACACCGTCGCGTGCTCACCACGGTTCAGTGCAAGCCCCTATCCACCCTTCCCTTCATTTTTCCCTTCATCCTACCCCATTGCCATGGGGAGTAAAACCGAACCGGTCATACGAAGATCGAAAAAAATAGATTTCGTGCTTCACAGAGAAAGAGAGAGAGAGAGAGAGAGAGAGAGAAGCACGTTTGCAGCAGCCGCTCATTACCCACGATTTTTTCTTGTTACGAGTATGCTCGCACTCGTTGCGTAAAGATTTATAAAGCTTTTTTTTTTTTTTTTAATTTTTTTCTCACGAGACTCGTCACGATATGTTAGACAAAAGGATTCGAGTGTTTATTAAACTCGAGTGATTGAAATTTCATCACGACTTTGCATTTCAGAATGTTTATTTAGTAATTTATTTATTTAGAATATGTGTATATATATATATATATACTCGTTTAAGAAAAGTTTGTATAATAGGATAGAATGATAAATGAATTAAATAATTAATTATAAAAGAAAAAAAAAAATAAAATGACGTCATCTGAAATAAGACCAGGCGACAAATTTATTCCAATTCTCGAGACTCTCCATCCATGAATATTCGTTATGCTACGAAGATGCCATGATACTTTTACATATTTTATAGGCACGAACATAGAGACAGAGAAAAGATGTTTAAATTGTCGAGTCGACACACGAGTGAAAAGAGAGACGCGGTTTATTAATAAAACACTGTGGAATTTTGCGCGACGCATTTAAATATAATCTATTATTGTACGAGACAGAAGTAGAGAAGAGGGAGCTTGAGATGTGGATGAAAAGAGATAGAAAAGAGAGAGAGAGAGAGAAGAAAAAATAGATACGAGTTTCTCTTTCTCGTGTCACCGAAAAATTACGTAAATTGACTCTGCTGACTGGCGATTCGGATACATATGCGACCACGAGGAGATTCTGCAAAACACTATATATATATATACATATATATATATATATATATATATATATATATATATATATATATGATGATGCTTCTCTCGGTATTTCAGGCACATTTCACGCAGTTCTCATTTTTTTGATTTTTTACCGATTTCTATTGCAAAAATTTTCTATTGTACATAGAAAAGTTGCATATATGCTATCGAAAAGTGGTCAAAGAAAATGGCTTATTTCTCCCTTTAGAATGGAGGGGTTTTGCGGTCGTACAATTTAACAATGTCTTTCTCTCGAGACAAATGTTTTTGCTGGTAGCGCAGTGATGGAAAAAAAAGAGGGGTAGAGAGAGAGAGAGAGAGAGAGAGAGAGAGAGAGAGAGAGAGAGAGAGAGAGAGAGAGAGAGAGAGAGAGAGAAATAAACGGCAAGAGACTGTAATTTTCGTGCTCGAGTCGAAGGCGAGCATTCAAGTGCCCTCAAGGAGCCCGCACGCTGGAATAAAACGAGAAAAGGTAGGTTGCGTTAGGTTTTCATTCGGGTTAGGTGGAGAATCCAGTAGCAATAGCTGTTAGCTCAAGAGAGAGTGAACAAGAGGCTTCTTCTACTTCGTCTTCTTCTAACAGGATAAAATGGAGGGCGCGTTTCTTCGCTCTCTTGCGACCGAGAGAGCAACAGAGAGAGGGGAGGGAGGAAGAGGGGAGGGAGAGAGAGAGAGAGAGAGAGAGAGAGAGAGAGAGAGAGAGAGAGAGAGAGAGAGAAAGGGAGAGAGAGAGAAAGGGAGAGGGAGGGAGAGAGAGAGAGAGAGGGAGAGAGAGAGAGAGAGAAAAAGAAAGAGAGAGAAAGAGAGAGAGAGAAAGAGAGAGAGAGAAAGAGAGAGAGAGAGAGAGAGAGAGAGAGAGACGCTCGGTCCTGATGGAAGCGCACGGAGCAACATAGAATGAAAGCAAGACCAATGATATGTCCTATATACATATATACGGGACATTCAACGCACTATTAACGTCCACCATCCATTTCTCACTCTACCATATTATTATTTTGAACAATTTTTTTTTCACCCATAAAGCAAGCTCAGTTATTTTTCATACACAAGTTATTCATCTTTAAAACGCACAAATTTAATTTGGCACAAATCATGATTGTTCATCACCAATAAGCCAAATGAATTTTGAACGATTTTTGAAATATTTTGAGCGATTAAAATAATATCGCGATTGAAGGGAAATTAATGGGAAGAAGGCAAATTTGAAGTAACTAATTTTGTTTTATTTTACTTTTTTTTTTAAATCTTATATTGACCCATTTGGCATGAAATGCCTCGTATATTCGCGTACACACACACATTGATAGAACGAAGACATAATGGAGGAAGCCGGTGAAAGAGAAAACAGGGAAGAAATCAGCGAGGGAGAAAACGAAGAGAGGTGAAAAAAGACCATGGGAGAGGGGAAAATCGTTAACGATTTTACACAATGCACATACGTTTATGTACTCATATATATATATATATATATATATATATGATATATATATATGTGTGTGCATAAAGGCTGAGCATGCTCGCATCATCCCTATGTTTATTCGGGGGTGCGTGCGTGCACCCCCAATCGAACAACTACGGTCATAAATGTATCGTATCGTATATATATAGTTGATTGGTTAACTCGGTGATGATATTTGACGTTGCTCTCGCTCGTTTTCCACGACTTCGTGGACCTCAATAATGCTTTGAATACAAAGTTAAAGGGCCGCACTCGGTAATTCCATTTATTTCTACACACACACACAGACACATATATATATATATATATATATATATATCTACGTAATTTGATGTTTGTAACGTTTCGAAACTTTGCTTAAACCGTGTGCAGTGAAAATTTTGCCTGAGGGCTACGTAAATTCTGTACTTGGTGTTCGCGTATACTCTGTAGCTCGCTATAGAGTGCATACGAGCATTTACTGCATTACATATATAACCTGAAACCTGCGGGCTATTTACATTGGAAATTCAACATTTTATCACATTTTCCTCGGTTTCTCGCGAGCCATGTATATAGCATCAGAGGCTTTGACTCTATATTTGAAATTTCACGATCTTCAATTATGCCTTTTTCGCTCGGCAAAATATCTGCAAATAACAATTTAATTTAAACGCAAAAAAAAAGTATCGACTGAGCGTGACTGTTGCAAAAAAAATATTATCAGACTTGATATAATAATATAATCAGTGCAACGAAAAAAAAGAAATATATATATATATTATTTGTTTGTGCGAATTTTTTTATATTACCAGACTTTTTTTTTTTAAATAAAATCTTATTCGACATAAACTTTTTGCAGATATTTTTCTAGTTTAAAAAATCCTTACTTTCTTTCGGCAAATCCTTGGGCCAGAATTTTTAAATTTTATCGCCAAAAAAATTTGGGCTTGAATTTTTTCCATATACACTCCCATTTATATGTGAATATATAAGGTTTATAACATATATTATATATGTTATAATTTTTATAACGATAATATTATAATATTTATAAAGATTATATTATAATATTTATAACGATTATATTATAATATTTATAAAAATTATATTGTAATATTTATAAAAATTATATTATAATATTTATAACGATTATATTATAATATTTATAAAGATTATATTGTAATATTTATAACAATTATATTATAATATTTACAACGATTATGTGGTTTTTCTCTAATTTATAATGCAAGTTGTTAGGCGTATTTGGTTTTTATTGTATACGTGCAAGCTTCTAAAAAGCGTGACCCAGTTTGAGCACCTGTGGCATTGTGCTCTTCAAAGATTCAAAGAAAGACATTATATCAGACTTGATATAATAATAATATCGGTGCAACGAAAAAAAAAAAATATGTGAAAAGATTTTAACTTTTTCCAGATATTTATCTAGTTTTAAAAAATCCTTACTTTACCTGGAAATCCTTGGGCCAGAGTTTAAATTTTTATCGACAAAAAAATTTGGGCTTTAGTTTTTTCCATATACACTCCCATTTATATGTGAATATATAAGGTATATAACATATATTATATATGTTATAATATTTATAAAGATTATATTGTAATATTAATAATAATTATATTATAATATTTATAACAATTATATTGTAATATTTATAAAAATTATATTGTAATATTTATAAAAATTATATTATAATATTTATAACGATTATATTATAATATTAATAACGATTATATTATAATATTTATAACGATTATATTATAATATTTATAACGATTATATTATAATATTTATAACAATTATATTATAATATTTATAACGATTATATTATAATATTTATAAAAATTATATTATAATATTTATAACGATTATATTGTTATATTTATAAAAATTATATTATAATATTTATAAAGATTATATTGTAATATTTATAACGATTATGTGGTTTTTCTCTAATTTATAATGCAAGTTGTTCGGCGTATTTGGTTTTTATTGTATACGTGCGAGCTTCTAAAAAGCGTGACCCAGTTTGAGCACCTGTGGCATTGTGCTTATATACTCACGCCAAGACTCACCCTCCTCTCTCGTCTCTTTCTCATCATCTCATTGTTCTCTTTCCATCGTACGGAGCAACACATACACACACATATTTAATTTTTCCTCGAAACCGCACCCTCCCTTTTACCTCACGCTCGAGTTTTCAACCCCGCGCTTTTCTGTGCAGTGAGAGAGCCCTCTGCATGTACTTTGAGGTGCTTTTTGTACGTATAACTATATATATAAGTATATATAAATATATAAATAAATATATATATATAAATATATATGTATATATATATATATATATATATATATAAATTTATATATATATAAATTTTTTATACATCCCCGATTGAATTCACCTACTATACTTCGTGCCCTCCATTCGCCATTAGCGAAGGCTGAAGTCAGACACGTGCATGAACGCACATAATCAACAGAATATAAACGATGTAGCGCCTCAACGACGAATAATTGAATAATTAATAAGCTCAGAGCTCAGAATTTTCAACATGCGTCAAGTAACATATATGAAAATCCTTATACATACATATATACATATATATATATATATATATATATGTATATATATATATATATATATATATATATATATATATATATATATGTGTGTATATATATATATATGTATATAAATAAGGAGTCTGATAATAATTGTAAGGGGACATATGTATAGGGGGGGAACTCTTTGTGTAAACACCCTTAAAAGGGTGTAACTGAAAGTAAATAAATAACTAACTAACTAACTATATATATATATATATATATAAGTACCTATAAGACGACGTGAAACTTTTTCATCCAACTTCGTTTCATTTTTTATTGAAATCGTTGAAAATAAAATTTCGTAGAACGGATGAAAATTTGATTAATTATTTATTTTTCAATTTAATTAATTTTTTTTTCTATAAAACAAACAAAACAAAATTTCTCACATCGCCTCAATATTGAGTATACGAAACAAAAATAATAATAATTCCTGGTTAACATTATTCAATTTATCAGAATATTCTGTGCTAAATATCATTTCGTTGTTGTTGTTGTTGTTTTTTTTTTTTTTTTTTTAAGCGTATATTTCGTCAACACGTCACTTAAAATGTTCCATTAAGCTGTCGTGCCTGTTATAATAATACGCAGAGAGAGAGAGAGAGAGAGAGCGAGAGAGCGAGAGAGAGAGTGAGAGAGAGTGAGAGAAAGAGAGAGAGAGAGAGAGAGAGAGAGGGCGTTTGTGTGTGAGGTGTGGTGTGAGCAACGAGAGATGAAACTCAAATGAAACAAATGGCGAGAGAAGGTCAAACTGTGTGTTATTTCTCATATATATATATATAGATATATGACCACGTGAGCGTGTAAGACTCGTTTTTAATTCGTATCGCGTATTCCTCGTTCGCTCCAGCTATACGTACGTGATGCGTACACATGCCGTTGTTCTCCCTTTCTCTCTTCTTTCTATCTTCTCGGGGTATGCACACGTGATCTGCCTATGCCTTGTCCCCGACAAGCTTTACAACACGCTTCGTTTAACTGCGAAAGAGACTCTCGGCCTGTCGTCGTGTCGACCTACCATCGTCGATTACTACACAACATCCCCGGCTACTGTTTTTGCTTCTCCTCTATCTTTTTTTTTTCTACCCTCAGCCCTTTTTTTTTACCCTTGTCACTTTTTTTTTCGTGCAAAACATTCGAGTGAAGCGCGCCAGTGCGTGTGAATAATTCAATGGCGTGAGGCTCGACGGTTATTTTTTTTTAATTTTTTTATTTTTCATGTTACGGCCAAATTAGTATTTATTGTAGAAGCGCAAAATATTGAGAAAATATTCACAAATGAAATAGCAATAAATATTCTTATGTAGTTTTAATGTGCTAAGTTTTATTCGAAATTCTATTAATTTTTTTTTTTTTTAATAAAAAGAAAATAAAAAAATACAATTCAAATGTAATATAACAATTTTCAATGACAAATTCATATATAAATTTTCCATGTGAAATTTCATGTTTCTTCATTCGTCGATGAAAAAAAAAATCCTGAAATTATTTTCAATTATTTTCATTGCCTGATCAGCATAGAGGATTATTTGTATTTCAAGTGACATTCATACAGTTAAAGATTATTATTATTATCATTATTTTTTTTTTCATTACGTCGATTGATAATTCGACGTTTTCCCTAGCAATCAAAGCAAACAAAAAAAAAAAGTCTCCTCTAATCACGAAATTCGAAGCTCCAGATTTCGAGGAGGTCGAGAGTTCATGGTCGTTTGAATTCAAATATCTAATTGGTCTTACGTGTTGGATGGCTAATGCAGTGACCCAATTGTTTCGAGGGGGCATTCGCATTATGTATCATATATATATATATATATACAGTATATATCCCTTTACCTAGCCAGGTTTCCATGCCTAAGTACTACATAATATGTCCATAAAAATACGTGGTCGTCGAATGCACTACATGGGGCATTTCAGGCCAAATTGACCCAGGGCTTGGAACATTTTTTTTTTCAAACTTTACTATACGGGCAACAAAAAAAAACCGAATAATTTTCAAATTTGTTTCTTTCAAATGGCCGAGTACATATTTATACATGCCCATTTTTTCCGCGCCCCGAAGAACCAAGCGGGGGGGGGGGGCGGTTACCGCACACACACATGTATATATATATATGGAATCTCCATAAACCTCTATTTGGTGTATAAAACTGAAACTAACTATAAACTGGTGAGCCTCGGAAGTTAAACAGGAAATTCTACGTCGAGTCTGGATATTTATTTTCTACTTTGAAACTGACAATGAGCTTTACGTAAATGGTCGAAAAATATGTCAACAGATGATCAAAATGGTCGAGTCTCACAGTTCTCATTGGATCACCGTTATAATTATTTCTAGCTTATATTTAATTTCAATAATTTTACACATATAATTTATTGACAATTTATTAATATAAAAATTATTCTCCACAATTAGTTCAATTTTGGAAAACTTTTCTCTCCTTTGAAAAAAATATGATAATTCTTTTATCGAGGACAGTTTGAACATTTTTTTTTTAAATTTATAAACTCAAGTTTTATGGTGAAAGTAATGAAATGATGAATTTTACTCAACGATAAAGGTCAACGGAGAATAAAATCATGTCAGAGTGCAAAGAATCGTAGGGGTGGTAATTTAATAAAATCAAGCACGCGGATATATGTTGGGCTTAATGGGATTGAGTAAAAAAAAAAAAAGAAGCAAGTCGTAGAGGGGAAAAAGGGGGTGGATAATGAAAAGGGAGAAAATTGGACGAGTCAATGTGAAAAATTTTTGGAAGACGAAGATCTCGAAAATGTCAAAGTCAAGGGGGTTGGAGGAGTTGATTACAAATGATAAAATGTGTGTATATACATGTATATATATATATATAGATATAGAGGGAATGTATGCACTCACCAGTGACGGGCGCCTCGATGTCGATCATGGTCTTTTCAGAGCGGAGAAGTACGGCGCCATCGTTGACGATTCGAAGAGCCGCAGCCTCGTCGATTCTACCCTCGAGTATGAAGTGATGCTTGAGGACATCTGGCCGTGGCCGACCCGTCCGCGTGTCAAAGACCTCTGCCACGGTCAGTTTGTGCGACGGTGGAAATGGCACACCTGGTTAAACATACCAATTGTATCGTTAATAATGGTAATCGATATGATGACAAATAATTGATAAAATATCACAAGTAATCAATCAATAAAGTGGTAATTTTTTTTTTGCAATGATTTTTATTTTTTTCACTGCATCATTTATTATTAAAAATATTGTACAATGTTGTTTTTTTTGTTTCTTTTAATTTTTGCGTTAATTGAAAATAAAATTATACCTGATGGTCGAAAATACTCGACGGGTTTCGATTTATTTGTTAATTTTAATATCAACGAGTCATTCGATTGTTGAATTATCGGCTGTGAATCTTCGCTCGTGCTCGTGTTTGAAGAATTCAAACTATCCTTTGCCGATTTAACGCCACAGATTAATTTTTCGTACCAGCAACGATTGACGATGGAAGAATCACGTGGGGTCAAGGGTGATCCCTGTCTCGAGCCTTTTTTTCCCGACCAAATTGACGTATGGGCGGTACAAAATGAATCATCAAGATCGTTATCGTCATCATCGAAAACGCTATTATCGATTTTTTCCTCATTTGCACAATTATCGAGATTTTTAATGATCGATTGATCGACTGTTTGTTCGATTATTTCGTCATTCGATTTTTTTACATTTTCATCGTTATTTGGAGAAAATAATTTTTCGAAAGTTGGGCAACGTGAACGATCGTTTGTCGAACGATCGTCGTCGTCTGAGCCGATACTGACGAGTTTTCCCGTGGGAACATCTCGAATCGTTTCTCTCGCAGATTGTTGGATCGCAATGACGCGCAAATCGGTACGTAAATCGTCGAGATTTTCCTGCCGATCGAAGCAACGCGATTGATCTTTTGCCGAAAGATCGTCTCCGTCTGAACCGATACTGACGAGTCTTCCCGTAGGAACATCGTTAATCGTTTCTATCGCAGACTTTTCGTCCCCGACGATACATAAATCGTTTTGGAAATCTCCGTGAAAATCGTCGCCATTTTCAAATCGATCGGTCTCAGTCTCGTTCTTCGTTTTTTTCGGTGATGAAAGTATCGTCGAGGGAATATCGCAATGTTTCGTCATTGTAATTTCTGACAAAATCGGTGAATCATCGTCGATCTCGACGAAACGATCCGATTCGGTAATAAACGATTTTTCAATATCTGCCAGAGGCTCGAGATGATCGTCGAGATACAATGGAGAATTGGCACCAACGCATTTCATCAATGGCAATATTTTCGATATTTCTTGGTTCTCTTTAGAAAAAAATTCTTCACTTTTTCCATAAAAAATTTCCGCATCGAGATTTTTCTCCTTTACCAATAATCGATTTTCCAAATTTTCAATTTCATTCTGCTGCTCTTTTGCGTGCAAAGTTTCGTATTTTGAAGTTTCATCGCGTCGACTCGATTCTTCGTGATTGTTTTGTTGATTATCCTCCGATGACATTGAGGCGATGCTCGCGGGTCTGGCTGTCGTCAATTCCGAAATTTTCTTACTTTTTTCGTTACGAATATTTTCAAAAATATCCTCATCGTGGCGGAAATTAATAATTTTTGACGTACTCGCATCGCAATCGTTACAACTCGCGATTAAATCGTCAAATGAATTTTCATCCACTCTAAGATCGGTAGTCACGTGACGAAAATGTTTAATTTCCAAAATTTCCCTATTTTCAGCGGTTCTTACCAATTCCGCTTCTCTCTCGTTCGCGTCACTCTCCGGCGTAACGACATTCACCGATTTTATTGACAAAATTTCTCCAACATTTCCGCTCGATCGAGCCCCGATTTTTCGTTCAAGCTCGATTTTTCTCGCATCGCGATTTTCAATTAAACCGACGCTAACAATTTTCTCCTCGAGGCTTAACGATTTGTCTAATTTTTTAATGCAAATATCGGCAATCTCGATCGGATTTTCATAATCGATTTTTTCATCGTAAACATCAGACTCGGATCTCGTACGATTTCCGGTTGAATTACGTCGCGTATGCTCATCGAATCTTCGATGTTTGTAATTTTTTCGCGATAATCGATTTTCCTCGATGCTAAAACTTCGATTGGATTTTTTATCGACGAGTTTTTCATTCTCGCAGAGACTTTTGCTAGCTCTGGTGGCAATTTCATCCTCATCGAGGGCAACTCTTGTGCTCGAATCGCTCGTAAACGAATCACCAACATCATTATTATTATTAATATTATTATTATGCTCAAATTTTTTTCTCAATGATGCGACGATACCAAAGCTCGTTGGGACATCTCGCGGTTGTTCCGCGAACGAAAATCCTTCGTTAATTTCACTTATATTTTTGCCGTTATCTTTCTCATCAGAGAACGAAATATTTGAAAAACTTTTGTTCATACTTTCATTCGTTTGATTTTTATAAAATTTTACGTCTGCTTTTGGTATATTCTCGCCGAATGGATCGGCTTGTAATTTTTTCAGATAACTGTAACCGATAATGGCTCTTTGTTGGGGCGAAACGAGGTCACCGACGCGCTCGTCAATCGCACCGAGCAAAACATCCTGACCAATGTCATTTTTTATCCGACGATCACAAAATGGCGTATTCGAGGCAGCACCAAAGCGTTTTTTCTCCTTTTCCGCAAGAGCTCGGGCTCTGTTGCTTAATGTAAGAACGTAAAAAACTTCGGAAACTTCGTGAAGACTTCGCTCAAGAGCTGACTGGTCGTCGAGTAATTCATCCTCGCTCTCATCCGCGTACAATTGAATGCACTGCAACGATTTTTCAAGTTCTGGCAATATTTCATCCACCAGATGGCTCTGAAGGTCATCGGTCTCTTCGGGTTCGTTAGATTCGTGAGGTTTTTTATCATCGGCCACATCTCTCTGTTGGTTAAATGACATTTTCAAAGTGTCACTTTGAGATAATGGCGTCGTGACCTCTGTCACCTTTTTCTCACTCTCAAAGGTCATCGTCATCTCTTCATCCTCATGATTGGTCAAACGACGCAAATGCTCGCGTTCCAACGTTCGCTTGAGCGTATCATCGTTTATTCCTTGACCCCGAGCTGACCTTCGCTTTGGTGAGCTCAAATTTGGCAAACTTATCCCAAAATTTTTCGCTAAATTTACTATTTCCCTCGAACTCACTCCACTTTCTTCGTTCACATTCAATATTTTCGAATCGATTGATTTATTCTCGTGAGATATTCCAGAATCAATTACACAATTCTCGAAATTCTCGTTCAGAGAAAATTTTGGAAAAAATTCTTTATTCTTTGGGGTTTTGAGGGCCAACTTTTGCATTCTTGCCATAAGACGCTCCATTGTTGGACTCATTTTTTCATCGGTTTTTAATGCCTGATTTCTCATAGGAGAATCGAATCTCATCGGAGAATTATTATTCTCTGATGTTAAAAATTTACGCGGTGAATCATCCAACCACGAGGTCTCGGCTTGACCACGATAGTCCGCCATGTTTACTCGTTATCGAAAACTCGTTAAAGTTGAAATATCACTACGCGTCGATTCGTAATTATTATCGATCATCCAAGATTGAGAATTATCTTAAAATTTATTTAACAAAAAAAAAAAACTATTACGCAGCGATTAAAATTCACAATTTTATACAATTTTCACGATTATCCGGATCGTACAATTAATTTATTTATAAAAATTCGGTAGACTCGAAATTTTTCCGAATTTCTCGCAACACGCACCCGAGCCGGAAAGACTAAAATTTTGATCGAGCAGGCAACTGAAAAGACAACAAGAGCGCTATCTTTCGGATCGAATAGACAATTATATATATATATATCGAGAGTTTATAAATACGATTGACGCAAATTGTAAATCGCATCACGCACTCGAGTCGGAAAGACTAAAATTTTGATCGAGCAGGCAACTGAAAAGACAACAAGAGCGCTATCGTTTGGATCGAATCGGCAATAATATATCGAGAGTTTATAAATTCGATTGTAGTATCGATTTTTGTCGACAATATTGCCAACTTGTGTTTGATTTCTTAAAGGTTATTTATTATAAAGGGTAAAAGAATACTTAAAGTCTCAATAATATTTGCAAATATATTTTTTTTCAATTTTTTTTCGTACTTTCCACCCATGAAGATTCGGCGCGAAGGATATGAATAAAAAAATTTGAGCATGATGCTAAATTTGATAAATACGATTGACGCAAATTGTAAATCGCAACACGCACTCGAGTCGGAAAGACTAAAATTTTGATCGAGCAGGCAACTCAAAAGACAACAAGAGCGCTATCGTTTGGATCGAATCGACAATAATATATATATATATATATATCGAGAGTTTATAAATTCGATTGTAGTATCGATTTTGGTCGTCAATATTTCCAACTTGTGTTTGATTTCTTAAAGATTATTTATTATACAGATTAAAAGAATACTTAAAGTCTCAATAATATTTGCAAATATATTTTTTTTCAATTTTTTTTCGTACTTTCCACCCATGAAGATTCGGCGCGAAAGATCCGAATAAAAAAATTTGAGCATGATGCCAAATTTGATAAATACGATTGACGCAAATTGCAAATCCCAACAACGAATTTTAAAGTCAAACATATATTTCGAACGAATGCTGATATATATGTAAACAGAGAGGGGAGAGAGAGAGAGAGATATGTTCGCTTTGATAGGGAATTGGCGAGAATGGGACGTGAATATTTCGGGAACGTAAACTCATAATTTTCACCTCACCCAGCTGGAACTCGTATATCGTCGTGACGATGAGACATATATATATATATATGTAAAGAAATTGCTAATAAAATTTTCAAACTGTTTATAAACGTTTCAAATGTATTCTCATGCACATAAATATATAAATGACATAATCATTTGGAATTGTTTATTATTATTATTTTACATTTTATTTTTTTAGTCAACGAGAAGAAAAAAAAAAAAAAAAAAAAAAAACGATCGCAAGAGGGAGAGATAAGATTCGTGACAAGGGAAAAGAATTTTTTTTTAACACCACAAAGTTTGTTTTTTTTTTCCTCCACTTTCTTGAGAAAATGTGACGAAAAGTTTCCAGAAATTTGTCCACAAGCCAACTCAAATATCACTCGAGAGCTTGACCGTCTCGTCTCGAGTATCAAATGTTACGCGATCTGTCGAGTTGGATTCTAAAAAAAATAAAAAAAAATTGTTTGCACGCATCCGAAAAGTTTTCGAAGAGTCGAGGATATTCGTACTCGATTGAGGGGTTCGACGAGTGAGGCAAACTGTTGAGTCGATATTATTTCAGAATTGGACATTTATTTCTCACAAGATGAATTTGAATAATTTTAAACAATTGAATTATTCTTAAAAAAAATAAAAAAATCGAGCAAAGCGATTAATATTTAAATTTACCGAAAAATAAAAAAATAAAATGTTTGTTCAAAATTTGACAGATGAAAACTTGCCTGAATCGTAGAGCCTTTGTGGCTTTGGTCCCGTAAATTTTACAATACTTTTTATGGGACTTTCCTCGCCGATGGTGACATTTTTTTTTTTTTCCGATCTGCCACGATGAAAATGTCGATCGAAAAATGATTTTATTTGACCAAATTTGCCAATAGACGTATCAGTGTATACCCCAGGCTTTGAGGGTGTTTTTGGAATCGGCATCGAACTTTTTGATACACGATTAATTTTTTGTAAATTTTGGCGTACTCTAGAATAGAGATTTGGATCATCGAGTTCTGTGGGATCGATGTGATTTTTTGATGTTGAGGAATCAGCGTCGACGCACGAATTTGACGATACAGAAAAATTTGTCTTGTTCGAAAAAATTTTCGAATCAAGATAATTTTCCATCTCGCTATTATTATTATTGTTGTTTATATTTCCAGATTGAATTTCGTTCTTACATGTTGCACGATTTTCGATGATTTCGTTACACGACATTATGAAAATTTTCGTTCATAGACGCGAAACGAGAAATCGTTAAACTTTATTGATGCTACGAGAGCGTTGAAAAACAGGACTGACAACTTGAGAAAAATAATTTTATCGTTCGATAGATCGATTTTATTTTATAACGAAAAATAATCGATTTTAGCTTTGTATTGAATGGCTGCTGAGATTGAATTTTAAATTTCGTACATTATAAATTGATTAAAAGTTTGAGATAATTTAATTCAAATAAAAAATAATAATTCTATTACGTATTAATATTATTTTAAATACTAATTCAATTTGTAATTTGATTAGAAATTTAATAAAACATCGAATTAGGCATGGAATTAAAAAAAAATGTTTATTGTAACTTTTGAAAATTAAATATTCAATGAAAAGTTAATTTTTAAATCAGATCTCAAATGTAATTTTCAATTATGTTCTAGCGAAATAAAATAAATGAGTTTTGCTAAGATATAATTATAAATGGAAACTGTCGGAACATCGACGACAGCTTTTTCGGTCTGTTGAGCGAGACGTTTGTTTCTCCACACTACCTGCACATCTTTCTAAAATTTGAATTATCGTTTTTTCCTCGCTATAATTTCTCTCTGTTTTCTCTTTCTTGCTGTCTCGCGTTTCTATCGAAACGTGATTCGCTCAAGTACATGCATATATATATATAAAAGTTTGACTGAAATATTGGCTTGAATTCGTTACTTTGCCTCTTGTCTGCTATCTTTCATGCCAAAATTCTTCATGAAACATTTACGATCTTGTGCAATTCGGGAAAATTCGTTGAAAAGTCAGAGAGTAAGGAGATAAAAAAAATTGACAAAAATTGTTGATTGATTTGATGAAAAAAAAAAAAAAAGAAAAAAAAATATAAATATAAAGAGATTTGTCATTAATTACGCATACAATATGCCTCATTTTCTGTAAACTGATAATTATTTATTTGCAGGAATTATATATTTTGTTACGTCAAACATTAAGAACCAGGAAAATTTCTTGGGTGGCTCAGCAAATTCTCAAAATATTTGTCACGAGGATTGAGAATTTTGTTTGTTCATTTTTATGTCTTGTCGAATTTCATGCCAAAAGGAAAAGTGTTGCCAAAATGATTTTTGCGACGTTTATGATGAGCATGAAAATTATTCCCAAAATGTCATTCGCAGGTGCAATAAAAAAAAAAATAATAATAATAATAATAATAAAAACAAATTTTGTTTCTTAATTTATATTTTTTTTTACATCGCTTTTTGTTATTATAGTTGTTTGATAATACTGTTGTTACATTACATTCGTTAGTTCGGTCTTATATGCTACTTCAAAAATAATAACGATTACGTCGCATTTTATTTATTATTACGTGTGCAATTTATTTGCAATTTTTTTTTTTTTTCATTAATGCTTGTGGGACTTGAGTATTGTCTCGATTTTCATTCGTAACGAGACAATGAATTTTCGTTGATATAATTATGTGTGATAAACATTTTTTTTTTTTTTTTTTCTAGAGGCCCACGACTTCTTGATCTCTGGTTGGTGAAATTTGTAGAATTTACCTTGTCTAATAAATACAATATAAACGCACGCAAACAGATTGATATTTTTATTGAATTTTAATAAAGAGAGAAAAATATATTGTGACTTGAATGACGAAAAAAAAAAAAAAATTATAATAATCTTTTAATTTTAATTTTTGTTTCGTTCATTTATCGAGCAAAATTTCAAGATCGATCTCTCGTTCTCCTCACGCTCGACTCAGGATCGAATTTCTGGCGTTCCGTTTATCAAGCCCTTCTATCTCTTGATAAATCGGTCGTTAAAAAATTTATCTCGTCAAGCGATCGATGAGATCGAGAGCATTTCTTCAAATTGGCACGGAAATGGGTGCGAGAAAAAAATATATCGAGCTGGAAAAAAATCGGCAAGCTTATGAAGAATAAAAAGCTCCATTCGAGTTTGATCGAGCAAAATAATTGCAAGAACGTTCGCAAAGAGACGAGTGGGCATGAGCATTTTTTTGCTGGGCAGCATCCGATACGATTAAAAAAAAAAAAAAAAAAAATAGCACGAAAAGTTAATTGGATGAAAAAAATATGAAAATTTCATTTTCAGTCAAACGATAAAATAACAAAAAAAAGTATCAATTACTCCGCAGAGAAATTGAGGATTAAGATAATCATTTCTAAAAATAATAAAAATATAAATTTAATGTATCATTTTGCCCGGCAAATTAAAAATTAATTGTTACTTGGAACTTTGAACAATCGCAAAAACCACTAGAGTTATTCTCTTTGCAAATTCTTTTTCAACGTAGAGAAAAACTCTGTTATATTTGCTCGATCGACTCTGGCTGGAGTAAAAAAGAAAAAAATATTTTTCATTTAATGATTTGACTTTTTAAAAATTTCAAAAAATCATAAAAAAAAAAAAAAAAACCATCCATCGGTATTTTCGTAAATTTTCGTCTACGAGCAAAGTTGCACGATCAAATATGACAAAAGACAAATTGAAAGAAAATCGACGAATGTCAAAAGAAAGTTTGCAAAGTTTTTTCTCGTACAATGAATTTTATACTCGTTGGCGCAACTAATTACCCAATTATCCTTAATTTCTACTTAAAGAGAGGTCAAAAGGGAGACATTTCGTTCCGAGTGCTGAAAGTTTAAAGAAAGTTTTGCGAATTTAAAACTCGGATTGTCGAGCCCGCGTGCTGTGAGAATCGAGTTTTCGAGACTTCTTTTCAAACTCTTCTTGGGCTATCTCGATTTTGTGGTTTCCAGTGCGATCGTTGACGACACTTGTGAGCATTGCAAAAAAAAAAATTAAATATTCTCATCGAGAACGAAAAAAACGAAAAAAAAAAAAAATCCACAAATTACTCAATTCAAACGCAATGAATTTTCAAATTTTAATCAGCGTACTTAAAATTTGAAAATAACGTGCGACTCGTTTCAGGTATTGCAGATTTTTTTTTTTAACTTTCGTTTGGAAAAAATATTATTTGCACATGTTTAGACTTTTTTTTTTTTTTTTTTTTTTTTTTTTAGAGAGACTTTATTGCGCGCGTCTTTTTCCTCTTCCCTAGCTTCTTTTTCGCTCAATCTCTCTATTATTATATATTCTATTCTCTATCTTTGTCCAATGAGTTATTAGACATGTACAAATTTATAACGTTTGAGCTCGCGAGAATATTTTGAATTCTTTGGTCAATTGCCAGTTCGAGTGTCACGCGGGGCTCGTTCGTCGAAATTTTTTCAAATTTTCGACGACATTTTTTCAAATTTTCGACGACACCGTGAAGAAAAAAAAAACAATTTCGGCCTTTCGCGATACCATTTTTAGACAAAAGAGCAGCATAATAAGAAAATAATTTGGAACATTCTCCCGTTTGATCTAATTCTTAGTTTTTTTTTTTTACTTATCCTATTATAATTATTGAACCTTGAAATTAATTTATAATTATAAAAATTATTTTTCGCTACTAAATATCTAAGATTTTCCGAATTTGACGTAATATTAACGTAAGAATAATCTATTATATTTTACGTTAAAACTAGCCTAATTA
Source organism: Dyspetes luteomarginatus (assembly GCA_963669185.1). NCBI lineage: Eukaryota > Metazoa > Arthropoda > Insecta > Hymenoptera > Ichneumonidae > Dyspetes > Dyspetes luteomarginatus. Next base: position 18,381,134 of record OY769911.1, on the reverse strand, counting down.
TTCTAACAGTTATGAGAATTTTATTTAAAAAAAAATCTCGCGTCTAAGATTTTAGATATTTTTTATTTTGAGCTAGTTTTAATGTAATAGAAGAGAAGCATGAGCTAAAAAAATCATGACTGCTAAGAATGAGCTGAGAAAGAGACAATGGCAAAAAGTATGAGCCAAAATAATAATAAAAGGGAAATTATTTTAACTCGATGCTACTCCAATTACGATAAGACTTGCTCAATAATTGTGTAAATTACTTTAAGCCTAAGATCGTTTTCGATTACAGATTATTTTTAAATAAGAGAGAAAAATCATGAGCTGAAAAAAGTACGATTGAGAAAAAGGATTTAGCGAATTGAAAACAAAAAAAATATATAAATTTAAAATTTCATCTTGAAATCAAAATTCAATTCCTCTATAGAGATTGCGATCGCGAATTGTATTTTGATAAGAAAAATGATAAACTTTTCCAATCGACAAGATTCAGATGCAATGATTTTCCTCCCTCGTATACATTCTTAATACTAACGAATTTATTTTAGCCAATTCAATGAACCCTAACAGCTAATAATAATTCTATCAAAAAAATTAAATTCCAACAATAGAAATTAATTCTAACGACAAATAATAATTCTAACAGTAAAATTAATTTTAATGATAGAAATTAATCCTAACTTGAAATATATTAATTTCATGGAAAATAATTAATTTTAATAACGAAAACGAGTTATAATTCATTGATTTCATTACGTCACGTCTGCCGATTCAATAAAGAAAACTCAACGATGTACCGATGAGTTGATTTCGATTATAAAAAAAAAAAAGAAACAAAAAAAAAGAGGAAACAAAAATATTTAATGACTCTTACTCGAATTTCGTCAAAATGTTCGTTTTATATTACTGACTCAGATGTTAAAATCACGCGGTTTGTTACAAACGACTCAAAAGTGGATTTGGATTGGCCTTGAATGGTGAATAAATGATAAAAATATGAAAAACCGAGTTAAAAATTTCGTGTTCTTAAACGCGAAATACAATTAAAAAAAAAAAGATCAAGAGCCTCCATGTCACCTCAAGGTTTAATCTACGACAATTGATGGTTGAAAAGCGTTTTTTTTCCTACTTTTCATTTCGACGCTTCAGAGTGCCAAGTAATATTTCATTAGTTTCTGTCACTCAGGAACAAAATGGTCTTTTAACTATGGTGTAAATGCTCTTTTAATTTTTTTCTCATTTCCCTTTTCTCCCCCTCTTAAATACGGATGGAAAATTTAAATTGAAGAAAATAATTTCAAACGATCTACGAAATAATGAAAATGTCCAATTTTTTTTTTTTCTTCTCATTCTCGATTCTTCGGCATGAAATATCGTCGGTTAATTATTCGTCGCTCGATACGTCGAAGCAGTAATGACCTCCCAAGCATCCTGCGTCGACGACAACGATGACGAATCGTCCACCACTCGAATTCCATTATTTTTTTTTTATTTTTCAAGAAATTCGCGAAATTTGATATCTGCGTGTAAATGGAAAAAAAAAACAACATAAATTTAGAGGCAACTTGGTAAATCCAAAAAGTGTGAGTGATTTTTTGCTTTTTCGAGATGGTAAAACGTTACAAAGGCGAAATGCGAGACGGACAATCGGGTTGCAAAAGTTTTTTTTAGCGCGATATCCGAAACAAAATGAGTGTTCAGCGAGTTTTGAGCGATGGGGGGTGGGGGGAGGGGTGGGGAGGAAGAGAGAGAAAGCCTCGAACGGCTTCCCTGACGATGACGAGGTGTCTTCGGGTTCTCGTGCCAAAAATCAAACGTATAAATAGTCAGCTTGACAAAAACACATCCGCTCGTCGTGCGAGACGCTTCGGAGCTCGAATTTTTAATTGCCCTCGCGCAAAAATAAATTTGATTAAAAAAAAAAAAAAAAAAACAAAAAAAAAAATCAGCAAAACACGAAGTGTAAAATTATTTTTCGCGAATGGACCCATAAAAATTAATCATCATTCGATCTCATGATACCCAAATTCATGGAATAAATGAATTAAAAATAAATATGAACAAATTTATAAAAATTGTTAATAATTAATTGTGGACATTATTTTTAAGGATATTTTTTTTCAATATATTTTTACCCCCACCGTAGAAAATGTTTTCGTTGATACATCTCGAATGGGTATGTTTATCGAGATGGCGTCGTTGGACTCGTTGGATCGACATTGGCGAGTGCAAACGTCGAGATCTTCATCGTTTCGTTGATCGCGATGATTAATTCGTTCTTCGTCGTTGCTGGCATTAATCCCTGGGGAATCAGGCTGACGAGGCAAACGACGTGGAGAAAGAAAAAAAAAAAAAAAAAAAAAAAAAAAAAAAAAAAAAAAAAAGTCAATAAGATCGAAATGTATTGACGTGAAATGTATTTTATTTTCTGAGACGTCCAAACCCAAACGAAATATTTAAATTTCAAGAAATTTGATGATAATAAGCTACAAAATTACGAGGCCAGACTTTAATATCACGAAGACAATAAAATGTCACAAGGTCAACGATGTTATCGTCGAGCGATTTTTCCAAATTTCAGTGAAATTATTTCGTCTTAATAATAGTAAAAAAAAATATCAAAGACGATATAAACAATTTGTATTTACAAATTTAAAAAATATATATAATTATCGCTTGAGAATATTATTAGGCAAATTATCGCTTTATCATCATTATTGAAACAAAATGGTTCTCGCAAAACCGTTAGAAATTTACCACGATAATAAATTTTGCAGAAAATAATAATAATAATAGGAATTAAATAATTGTTTAATGTACTCACGCGTATTTTGTATTTTAGACAATGATTAATTATTAGAGATCTCCGATGAGGTCGTGAGCCTCTCGGCTAATTAGCCGCTCATATTTCAACGATCGTTCAACTGGCACATGTTCAGTCCTTTTGTGCTTATAACGCACTGATTGAAATCTTTGTGACCAGAAAAGGAGCACGATGGTGTTATAGAACGATGAGTTGGATTTTATTTTCAATCGAGATGGCATGTGCAATAATCGCAAACTTGAGAAATTTTTGTCTGATCATGATGTGACTGTACCTACTGCCGCGTATGCTGGCCTATAGAGGGCAGTAGATATCGCCGATGAGTGGACAGACCTGAATTTATCGAGGTAATTTATCTTCTGCGAAATTTGTGGACAAAACTACTTGTTCATATCAAATTATTTGGCGTTTTATTACATTTTCTCCTCACATTGTAAAATATTCATAAACATTTTTTTTTTTTTTTTCAATCTCATATAGTATACGAAATACTAAAAAAAAATTATAATTCGCTCTCAATTAATAAAATGATTTTTACCGATCAATTTGGATTAAAAAAAAAATAATATAAAAGTATCAGAATATTTTAGGCATGCACTGTTGGAAATATTTTCGTCCCCTGCCTTTATACACTGTCGAATACGGTTGCCCCGAGATGGCAGTGGGTAACACCAGGGAGTGGTCAGACGAGAATTTCTTGAGGTGATTTATCGTCACGTTTCTCGTCCGGTTTCTGGATTTATCGTTTGCTCAATTTGTGCTACTAGCATGTATGAAAATATTTGGCGCCATCATCGTGGTAGAAAAAAAATTAATGGTCATGATAATCCGAAGGTTTATTTATCCATAAATTGACGACGTCAACGATATATGAATGATTTGTTTTTCTAGTATTTTTCTATAGCATTTCCTGACAAAAATTTATAGTTTTCCCTTATCTATTTAGACGGCATTTCAAGTCAATTGGATTCAGAAAAAATAAAAATGGAGGTACAAGAAAATTCCAGGCATGCTCAGTAATATTTTCATGGTCTATATGTACTGTCGTATATAGTGGCTCATAGATGGCAGTACGTGGCAGTATTGAGGGGTCAAATCTCTCGAGATGATTTACCATCTGCGTGATTTTTCAATATAATTATTGTCTTTCAAATATTTGGCGCTAAGTGGCGTCCTGAAAAGACACAAGAAATCTCAGTAGACCGATCAGTTGGATCAGTTATTTATTTATTCCTAAAACAAATACAGAATATATAAATATATTTCCACCTCTTTTTTTCTCCTATACACAATTCATAACTGGCGCAAATGCACATTGAAAATGCATTATTATGGAATTCAAAAAAATAATAATAATAATATGTAGGTATACAAAAATTTATCACGCATACTTTAATGATATTTCGAGCAACTTTTAAAGAATTTGTTTTCAAATATTTGCCTACTAATATTTTTGTGTATCTCTAGAAACATAAAAAAAAAAAAGAAATGTATTCTTGAAACTTGTTTTGATGTTAAAAAACGATGTAATATCCTTGTGTGAGAGAGCTAGAGCTGATAGCCGGACAAGACGGATGCCTGGTCGGTCTGGTTCTCTATAAAGCTGGCCGATGGCCAATCGTTCGAGCGTCGCGCGGGCTTTGTCACGCGAACGTCGTCGTCGTCGCAATTTTCCCGCGTGGTAAGTCGAGACGAACGACGATTGTCGACCGCCGGACAAACGTCCCGACAGGTGGCAGATGGCTCACTTTGTGAAAATGATTGAAATTCATTTGATAATTCTTTTTTTCACCCACTTTTAGTCAGAAATTATTCCTGTGCGAAATAATTTTGTATCGAAACAATCAATAATATAAAATATTCATACTCAATTATAAAAGTTGAAAATTTATTTGTTTCACAATAATAATAATTATATCATCATTAAATCATTTTTTATTTAATTTCTTTTTACTCAAATCGTTTATAATATATTCACTGCTTCTAATGTCACACAAATCTCTTAACCCTCTCAGTTCACAAATTTCAATTGTAATTATAGCTATAATTACATTTTTACTACATTTTTAATTTCTTAACGAACTCAGAGAACCCATATATATATTTATTTATTTTTGCCAATATATATATATATATATTCTCTGAGATCCTTCAGAAATTAAAAATTATAGCTATAATTACATTTTTACTACATTTTTAATTTCTGAAGGATCTCAGAGGACCCATATATATATATTTATTGCTAATATATATATATATATGGGTTCTCTGAGATCCTTCAGAAATTAAAAATGTACCCTTTTTCCATCTTCTGACTACATAACATAATAATGGGCTGCTGCGTCTCTCTCTCTCTCTGTCTCTCTCTCATACACACACATACACTGTCGCTCGCACGAATAAAAATAAACTCGAATAGCAAAACGATGTGAGCTCGCGACCCAGTTGGAATGACCCGCTGCTCAAGTAGTCTCACCACTAAAATTCACTATATATATTATATATAAGAGAAAATCACGAAATCACAAATCACGTTAAATTTCGCTACGTCTGCTTTGGCCACACGAGCGGCAAAAGGGCGTTGTGGGAAACGAGACAGACGCTCGTGACTATTAATAATTGACCAGCACCAGAAAATCCTCGGCAACGTGCGTTTCCCCTTCTCAAAAAAGCTCGTAGTACGATTCACAAACTCTCACGTTGTATTAAACACACACAGAGACACAGACACATAAAATATCTCACGATTCATGATCGTGCGATTTCTCTTCCGAGTGGTTTGTGTGCAAATTGCAATTTTTGACGGGTCACCGCGATGTATAAAACGGACATACCTGGGGCTATTGCGCCTTCGTCACTGTATACGGATGGAAATTATAACCGCGCTTTGTGCACCAGAGAGGTACAATTTCGCGATCGGGATATGAAGCTCTCTCTCTCTCTCTTGTATTTCCGCGGTCTTTTTGGTCGTGAGCGTTGTCAATTTTCATGTATACGAGCCAACGATTTATTCACTCCATATATGCAAATTGAATTACATTCCCGTACCATTAATTGTCATATTATTAATTAAATTTATTTTTATTCATATATATATATTTTTTTTTTCTTCTCAATTATTCGCCATTAAAACACTTTGCAGAGAATTTGCGAAGCTTTTCTTTGCTGTTTAAAATTTGTATATCATATTGTCGATATATTTATACTATAATACATATATATAACGATTCAAGCAACGTGATTTTTCTTAGCTAAAACGATCGAGCTCTCTCTCTCTCTCTCTTTCTCTCTGTGATCGAGTTGCTTGTGAACGACGGTGTGGCCAATCGCAAATGCCCAGCGGCTAAAACTGCATTTATAAATAGACGATCGTCTTCCACTCTGCACTGACCTGATACAATGATCAGTCTTGGATGAGCAAAATTAACTCACGAATTTCGTAAATTCCTGTAAAATTTTTATTCCTATGCTTCATTTGTTTTTTTATTTTGCCAAATAAAATTATTATAATTGTCATCTGACAAAATAATACGTAAAAAATTAATCTAGTGCAATAGGGACCTCGTGATAAAATCATAATACGTATATATATATATCATTGAATATTCATTTCGATGAATATAATAATAATAATTTTTAAAAAATTGAAAAAATTCTACCATTGTGCAGGGTTGATAAAACCAGCACAAGACCGGAATATATATATATATATATATATATATATATATATATACAGTATCCATATTCTTTGAGAAGTTTTAAATGTGTGTGTGCGTGTGTGTGTATGTGTGCGGGACTGTATGACGAGGATAATAGATTCGGTTTGGCGTTTTGAGAAAACCGGAAGTTGAGCTCTTTCTCTTTCTCCTTCTCTCTCTCTCTCTCTCTCTCTTTCTCCTTCTCTCTCTCTCTCTCTCTCTTTCTCCTTCTCTCTCTCTCTCACGACAGCGACGGCGACGATAGAAGAGAGACAAAGAACCGTGACAAAGACGTCTCCATTGTAGTCTTCGACGTCGTCGTTGTCGTCGCCGTCGTCGTCGAGACTCGCCATCCCTAGGTGGTTACCACCGCCAGGACGTGACCCAACGTATATTTGAATGGAAGACGAGACGGTATGAGCGAGTATAAGTAAGAGAGGGAGAAAAATAATTATGCAAGCGTTACGTTCAACTAGATAAAATATACTACAAAGACTGTATATGTATATGTATATGTATGTATATATATATATATATATATATATATATATATATATATATATATATATATATATATATAAGCTTTGTAGTATTTTTTTGAGTATTTTATGATTGACCTTTTGTACGACCCATACATATACATATATATATATATATATATATATATGGGTCAGGGAGGTCAATCATAAAATACTAAAAAAAAAAGAAAGTTAGAAAGAAATTTTTTTAAGGATCGATAAAAAGTGATGAGTATTATTTAAAATAATTCTATAATGAAATAATGATGAATCTTAAAAATTATAATAATTTTTTTCAAAGATAAAAAAAAATGTTATTTCAAAATAATTATGCAAAAAGATTTGATTTTTTTTTTTTTTTGTTTGTACAATTTTTCATTACAATTATTCATTTACGCTCGTCTACCGTTTTTTTTTTTTTTTTTTTTCTATATTCACATGAAATCCTCAAGAGCTTTCAGTGCGGTGGGGCAAAGTTTTATATATAAAAGAAATAATACGTTGCGTTTATTGTGGTAATTGTGAAACAGTCAAGACGCGGTGAGTTAAATAAAATTAAAATAAGAATGCAAAAGGGCTCGGTTGGGAGAAGATAAAAAGAAAAAGGGCGTAGCGATATGAAGTGAGAATTGGGCAGAAGACGCAGAGGGAGAAAAGGGAGAAAAGGGGAGGGGAAAAAAAAAAGATTTAAGAGAAACAGGGTCAGAGGTTACGAACGAGAGACGAAAAAAGGATGGGAAAAAAGGGTCGAGAGAGAAAGAGAGAGAGAGGCGAGAACGCCTAAGTAAGAGGGAAAGAGAAAGATATGGGTCAGAAGAGGATGGACCGGACGGAATATTGATCCGTGGGTACGAATGCTCGTGATAGCTGGAGCTGTGGCTATGCCACACAGTCACCAGTACCCAATGCCCCTGCTATATATATATATATATATATATATATATATATATATATATAAATATATATATATATATAAATATATATATAATATAAAGGAAGAGCTCCATTTCTCTATGCTGTTGCTGCTGTTGCCTTTAGTTCCGTATTTACTGCCTCTATACTGGGTCTTGTGGCGAAACTTTAGACTATATATATATACATATATATATATATATATATAGATATATCCCCCATGCGTTTATATCGTCGTCGCACAGGATCGTATCATTGAGTACCGATGGTGACAGAATATCTCCCGGATCATCAAGTCTTGATAACACTCGACCTTTTCGGTCAAATCGAACTTGGAGAGATACATTTTTTATATGCTCTCAATACTGTGTAAAATATTTTTTTTTCTTTTTTACATTTTTTTTTTACGGTGTTTTTGCCATATTTGACGAGATTTTGCCATACAGACAGATAGTGAGATAAATTGAAGGGTTTTTGGGAGTTGGAATTTTTCACTTTTCGATAAAATTTTTATTGGGATTACATAAAGGGAAAAATTTTGATCGAACAAAAGGTGACGAAAGGGCATTTTGAAAATCGTCAAGAGTTAATGAAGAGCAAAAAATGTGGCAATTATCAGCCTCATGAATTTTCTCAAATTTCAAAATTAAATTCAGTCGATGCAGATACCATTTGGTTTTTTTTTTTTTGACCTCATTTTGACCTCATTGTCCTGTATTTGCCATACAGACAGATAGTGAGATAAATTGAAGGGTTTTTGGGAGTTGGAATTTTTCACTTTTCGATAAAATATTTATTGGGATTACATAACGAAGGGAAAAATTTTGATCGAACAAAAGGTGACGAAAGGGCATTTTGAAAATCGTCAAGAGTTAGTCAAGAGCAAAAAATGTGGCAATTATCAGCCTCATGAATTTTCTCAAATTTCAAAATTAAATTCAGTCGATGCAGATACCATTTGGTTTTTTTTTTTTGACCTCATTTTGACCTCATTGTCCTGTATTTGCCATACAGACAGATAGTGAGATAAATTGAAGGGTTTTTGGGAGTTGGAATTTTTCACTTTTCGATAAAATATTTATTGGGATTACATAACGAAGGGAAAAATTTTGATCGAACAAAAGGTGACGAAAGGGCATTTTGAAAATCGTCAAGAGTTAATGAAGAGCAAAAAATGTGGCAATTATCAGCCTCATGAATTTTCTCAAATTTCAAAATTAAATTCGCTCGATGCAGATACCATTTCTTTTTATTTATTTTTTGACCTCAGTCAAAATCTCATTTCAGCCTCCATGTAAATGAATTTCTCTCGGTGTAGAGGGTAAGAGAAATATTTCGGAGAAGACACGTGGCTTTCGAGCTTATTGCCTTGTCTTGCTGGCCAACCACAAATAACGAACGGATCATCGAAAATTCATAACTGACATTAAAATGATGGGTCCAGGGGAAAAACCACTTTAGGACTACGGAAAACAAATGGACGAAAGTGGTTTTTCTACTGGCCCCTTCAAATGTATATGTACACATAAATAGCCATACAGAAGGACCACAAGCCTATGATGGTAAATTATAATATCGTGAAAGGGGCAAAAATGCCATTTTACTTTGCTATTTATTTATGATTGGTTCTACATAAATAAATAAATAAATAAATAAGTAAATAAATAAATATTCGATTATATATACATAAATATATTTATATATATATTCAAGTGACCCTTGGGCATTTGTGTAAAGCATGTATATATATATATATATATATATATCATGCGATGGAAGTTTAGTCATGAACGATTGCAACGAACGATATCGCAGTCCCGGTGGGACATAAATTAAATATCGATGACCCAAATTCAAAATGGCGTATCGAGTTTGTATAAGTTGTCCTCATACGTCTATCTGGGGTTGAAACATCGATATGAACTCATTTAAAAGGGTTATAATTAATGCAATTGCCGAGACTTGAATAGCATCGTAATTATTATTATACAACTGACACGTATGCAATAAACTCTTAAACGTCTTTATAAGCATAACGAAAAAAATTGACACAATTTTATTGTTTGGAGAATTAAAAAAAAATTATTCACTCAATAATTAAAAAAGTCCTTCGCGTTAATTAAACAATATTTTCAATATTAACGAATCATTATACGTCGACACGAAAAAAAAAAAAAAGGATTCGTTAACATTAAATAGTTTTTTTTTTTAATTCATCCTTATGTAATCTGATATGAAAAATAACTACCAAGCCAAAATACGCAATTTGATGTCAGCTGAAGTTACGGGACGAGAATTTGTGTGCGATACTTTTTTTTTTTCTCTGACTCTCTCTCTCTCTCTCTCTCTCTCTCTCTCTCTCTCTATTTCTTCATTTATTTCTTTTTCATCTTATTCGTCGTCGTTTCTGAGCCGTGTACAAAGATCGCGGCACTTGGACGAGTGCCCGTGGCAAGCCGACAAAGGGGTGTGGGAAAAGAAGAGGAGTCGAAGCGTAAAGAGAAAAAGAAAATACATAAAGAGAGGGAGAGGGAGAGGGAGAGGGGGAGAGAGAGAGAGAGAGAGAGAGAGAGAGACAGAGAGAGAGAGAGAGACAGAGAGAGACAGACAGACAGGCAGAGAGGGAGAAAATACAGAGAGAGAGAGAGAGAGAGAGAGAAAAAAGACAAAGAGAGGGAGAGAGAGAGAGAGAGAAAAGACAGAGAGAGAAGGAGAGAGAGTGTTTCTCTCTCTCTCTCGTTCTCTCTCACACAGAGCGAGCTTGAATGTTCAAAGAAACGCGCAGGCGTTTTCCACTCTCACTAGAGTTTTCTCTCGTATATGTACACACATAAGTATAAAAGTGTGTCTATATCTATATGTCTGTCACGGTCTCGTTAGGAGGAATTTTTTCCTCGCTCTATGCGAACATACCTGACGAGACATTTTAGTGCACATTGTACGTCTAATGTCAAAATGTACTCTTTATATCTTTACGTACACACACACACACACACACACAGACACACACACATTTTTGTGTGGGATGGATTTTCTAGGTGCATCTATATACATGGATTGTTTAATTCTATGGAGAAAAAAGATTTGCACGCAGCTGTGCAGTCTTTCTGGCCAATTTTCTCGGTCCAGAAACAGCTGTTTTTCAAACCAGAGCCCAATCGAGTTCAACGAACTCTCACCCGACCTCACGTTAAAATTGGATTGGCCAAAAAATGAGTGTTTTTTTTTTTTTTTTTTCTAATAAATGAACATAATAAATATTTTGAAATATAATTTAATTATAAAGCACAAATTCATTATATAATTTTGCAGCTGACGGTTTAAGCATGTTTTTGAAAAATTAAAGTTCACGATTTCGTTAACAATTGTTAAGTTTGCCTTTCATTTATACGAGAAAAAAAGCAGTGACTTTTTTGGCCAACGTGAGATATATTGAGGCAATTCATATCCCACAATACGACTCACCTCTGACCCTTCCTATAACATTGCTATATTTTGCCAAATTATTTTATCTTTTTCTCATAATTTTTCCAATTCCAACAGGCATTCATTTTTTTTTTTTCGATTTTCTTCCGCAAAGAGTTATTTAATAATTATTTATTAAAACATTTTTTTTTTTTAATTTTAAAGAATTTTCTTTTTTTTTTACACCATAGGAAAGGTTTGCATTTTTTGGAAAAATAAAATACAAGTTATTTTTTGCTTGGCTGCGATTTGACGTCAAATTACTCATTTGTGGCTAACAATATATATATATTGTTAGCCACAAATGAGTAATTTGACGTTGGAAAAGCAGTGGAAAAATCTATCACAAAAATCATATTTGCAATAAAAAATATTTTGCCCGCAGTTTTATGTCGTTGAGTTAAAAAAAGGAAAAAAAAAAAAAAAAACAATTTGGAAACCGAAAGGACGATGAAAAAAAAAAAAAGAAAATGTTATTTAGTTTTTTAGTTAAAAAATTGAACAGGTTGAAATGCTCCGAAATATATATATATACGTATTACTACAGTGGATTCCCCCGATAGTGAAGGGTCATGGCAGGGTCAAACGTGGGATTAGCTTATAGAGACGATGATCTCGCACCTGATTAGCCCGAATATAGTGATGTGTCCGGCATCATTTAACTGTCGCGAGGGCAAACTGTATATCGAACAGAGTGTGACGTCATTATGTGTGCTCGCACACGAGACTTCTATATAAGCTCTCGTCGTCGTCGTCGTCGTTATAGTTGTCTGCGAGAGGGAGAGGGTGGGGGGGCAGAGAGGGCGAGAGAGAGAGAGAGAGAGAGAGAGAGAGAGAGAGAGAGAGAGAGAGAGAGAGAGAGAGAGAGAGAGAGAGAGAGAGAGAGAGAGAGAGAGAGAGAGAGAGAGAGAGAGAGAGAGAGAGAGAGAGAGAGAGAGAGAGAGAGAGAGAGAGAGAGAGAGAGAGAGAGAGAGATAGAGAGGAAAGAGGAGAAGGAAGGAAGTCACGTTCTAGGTCGTCATCGTAATTCGGTTAGGGGAAGATCGAGGGAGGAGAAAGAGGCCCGAAGACTTTAGCTCCCTATTTTCTCTCTGCATTTGTAAATACAGTGCATTTATATAGGTCATTCGTATATAGGTCAACTCGTTCAAGCTTTGACTCTGACGATTTTTCATACGATAACTTTTTTTTCTTTCTTCTATCATTGACTCACGTTGGAAAAGCAGTAGAAAAATCTATCAGAAAAATTATATTTGCAATAAAAAATATTTTGCCTGCAGTTTTATGTCGTTGAGTTAAAAAAAGAAAAAAAAAAACAATTTGGAAACCGAAAGAACGATGAAAAAAAAAAAAAGAAAATGTTATTTAGTTTTTTAGTTAAAAAATTGAACAGGTTGAAATGCTCCGCTCGATATATATATATATATCTAATCTTTTTCTGCATGGACTTGACGAGCTTTGATTTTTTTTCTTTTATCTCTACGTTCATCGTTTCATTTTTTTCCCTTCGTCTTTTCTCTATTTTCCCGTCGGTTTATTTCTTCTACATCAGCGCTCTCTCTCTCTCTTTTTCTCTCTTGCTCGCTCTCAGTCGTTCGTTTTCGTCTTGTATTTAGTTTTCAAGCATCCACTCTCGACTCCACCTGTTTTCCACTATTCTATATACACACTCCAAGTGGACTTTTTTTTTCTACAATTTGAGGGATGAAATTTTTTTCTACTTTTTACGTTTTTCCCCTTTTTCGATGAATGATGATTTTTTTCTCCTTTTTATTTGTATTATTATTATTTTTTTTTTTACCTCGTTCCCTGGAGAAGGAATCTTTTGTTTATTCGAGAATGTTAGAGCGAAGCTGCTCGTGGCCTATATAGCTCGGCCGAATCGATTTCACGAAGCTGGGTCGAAGAAAAAAAAAAAAAAAAAAAAATGCGAGCGAGGGTTGAACACCAAACAAAAATGAGGGTCAAGCAAATCGAGTCGATACATATTGGCATAATAAAGGCACCATTTCTTTTTCACTTGCAGACTTCCGTAATTTTCATTTGTTTTTTTTCACCCTCTCGGGATTACCGTAGAATAATACTCAATATATTTTTTTGACGTATCAGTTCGATCGTACAGTTAATAATTTAAGTGCCCACAGTCACACAGTCCTCGAGATAGCGAGGCAAAAACTTTTCCACGATTTTAAAAGAATTCTGAATTATTTCGAATCGAGTACATTTTTTTTTGTCTTGTTAAATAATGACGGAGAAACGACATAATTAATCCTAACACGGAAGAATTAAAAAAAAATATATAGCATTTATTCACAACTGAAAAAATTGCAGTGATAAAAAAAGTCTCCAATTATTTTTCATTTTTTTTTTTTTTTCCTCCACGACTAAGAATTTTCAATTTTTCAGGGTTAATAATTTTTTGGGTTAGTTTCGTAAATATAAGTTGGACCTGCGATAAAATTAGAGTTATTACTCGGGCAATTTAGACTTTTCATTCGCGATATTACAGCAAACGTGAGAGACAAAAAAGAAAAAGGTTAAAAAAAAAAAAAATCCAGAGCACTTTTGCTCATTCGCGCGTTCCTCTCGCTGTGGCAATTCATGGTAAACGTACGAGCGCTCTTGGATCTCGCTACGAAGTTATAAATAACGTGTATGAGCTCTCTTGCGGAGAGAGGTCCGCGAGCACAAGACCGTAGAATCCAACGAGAAACGACTGTGAGAGAGCCAAGCGAGTCTCATAATCTTTGCACATATATATTTTTTTTTTTTTTTTTTTTTTTTTTTTCCTCCTTTCATCGAGTCCGGAGGAACGATTAAAGTGAAAAATATTGAGTGCGAGAGAGCGTGAGGAATACAACGTAAAATAAGCGAGAGTGTTGAGAGCAGTATTTCCTTCGTCTCACTTTATTTCGTGTTTTGCCCCCAAAGTACCCTCGTTATATTTAATTATTGTACCTTTTTATTTTTCATCATCGTTACGATGAAAAACGAAGCGATTAGTACACTGTAAATGGACAGGATTAGCTCTCAAAGTGTGCTCATAAATTTAATGCGTACTTAGAAAATCGTATAATTAATGAGAAGTGAAAAAAGAAAAACCAGTCTGACCGGCAGAGGGATTTTCTACTGGCTGGATTAGGGAATTGCTGAAATTCAATTGTTGAACCGAAAAATATAATGAACAAAAAAATAAAGGGGAAAATCTTGTTATTATGCTAGAAGAGTCGAGGTGGCACTTTTTAAACAAAAAATTACGTCTGATCACACGAGGACATTTCTACTAGAAAATTACGGACATTTCGAAAAGTATTTTACTGCTTGACAATAAATATCTCAGTTTCCATTTGGGGCGAGAGGATAAGCTGTTAATTTCTTGGAAAGATCAACAATGGCCGGCCATCCTAAATAATTGAGGTCTGACCCAGAACTGGAAAATTCTACTAGCAAGGTATAAATTCGTAATTATAGAAAAGACGATCAATGAATTGATTTATAATTCTGATTGACATTTCGACATTCAGTAATTATATAAAAGGTCATCCATATTATTGCTAATGGGGAAAAAAAAACAAGTTTCAAAATTACAAACTTTAAATGATTGACAAGTGGCGATAATGGTATTTCTACTAAAAAAAAACATGTCTGACCCACAATTGACAATTTCTACTAAAAAAAATAAAATAATAATAATAATTCGCGATTTTACAAAAGAGATACAATAAATGGTTTAATAATTAGTATTTGGCCATCCCGATACTGGCAAGGTTGATGGTGAATAAAAGATGGCTTAATATTAAACAAACAAATAAAAAAGTCTGATCACACAGATCATTTTCTACCAGCAAAATCATTTTTTTTCTCAATTCTTGGAGGTGTGATTTAAATGACCACCGCGTCATATTACGATGAAATCACAAATATATATCTAGTGATATATATATTTTGCGTGACTATGGATAAAATCGTTATGTATGTAAATCGCAGATTGAGCGTATCGTATGCTAGCATATGAAATAACAAATCAATCAATCAGTGAAAGAGAAATATGAAGATATCGTCGCAAGTACAGAACGACACACACACATGCACATACCTACTCAAATGATACATGCAGCGAAGAGTATTGTAGTAAATAAACATAAATCGTCAAAGGCCAAAAGTGATTGAGAAACATCATAATAGTGCTGTATAGCGATAGTAGAAATATCGTTCTTTCTGTTATTTATTCAACGTCACTTGCATACGTCATACGAAGATACGGAGAGTATATGAGCTTCTCTCGTGCGAGCGTTGGTCAATTAATATTTCCGGCTTATCCGTTATCAAAAGTCAAGATATATATATATATCATTGACACGATGACGCTGAATACAAATTTGTAAAAGCAAAAAAAATGTTTTTTTTTTTTTCATTTCTTTTTCATTCTATTTAATTATATACTCAGATTTAATTCAATTTTCATAAAAAGTTTAAATCATATAAATTCCGTTTCTTCAAATGTATATTTATTAAAAATTGTTAATATGTTTTTTTTTATTGCTTTACGGGTCTGTGTACTTTGTACTCGAACACGAGTGCAAAATAGCTTGGACGTCCAACTGTGAAAACATAAAAAAATATAAAAAAAATAATAATAATGTTTTTTCAAGCGAGCCAAGGGATGGAAAGTACCATCGGTTTTGTCGGACAGTAACACAGAACAGGGCCAATACCGGACTGGGTTAAACCAACTTTGGAACGTTTTTATGTCGTTTCGTGCCTCTCTGAGGAGGGAATCGTTGAGCAAATGCAGTGACAAATGAACTTGCTGTGGCGAAGGAAAGAGAGAGAGATAGAGAGCGGAAGAGAATTCAACAAAGTCGACTAATCTTGCGAGCGAGCGCGCGCACACACACACATATATATATATATATATAATATGCAGCTAATAGGCGCGTTTCCACCGGCAAAACCACCGGAAATTTATCGCGCTTGAGCGATAACAAAATCGTTCTCGCACGTTGCTTTGCTCATTCTCGTTTTTATCCACGAAATAACATATATAGTTTTTCTAGCAGCATATATACAGGACGAGTAAATTTTTCGTTCGTTTTCTCACCCTACGGCGTTCACGTTTCTTTTCTTCCTCTCCTCTCCACCATTTTTCCCCATTCTTTTTTCTTTATACTCGTGTGCCTCGGGGAAGGTTGAAAGTGGAATACACACAATGTTTATTTTTTCTCTTCCACTTTCGCTGCAGGTCATTTTCTCTCTCGCTCTCTCTCTTTGTATGAGTTTTTTTTTTTTTTTTTCTCGTTTTCGTGTATCGTGCGAGAAAAAGCTTACTGTATTTCCCAGGACACCAGTTGACCTACAAAAGGGGAGGAGAAAGCACGAATCCAGCATAATAGCTCGCAGAGACAAACTGTGCACCGCGGAATATCCTTGTGCGAGAGAGAAATGCAGTGATTGCAGTTTTATACGAGCTTTATTGCACCTGAAGTTTTATTTTCTGTCCTCTCTCTCTCTCTCTCTCCCTCTCTCTCTCCTGGTGAGAAACTCCCAAACTCAAAGGTAAGAAAACGAGTTTTTTTAGTCGTCGAATTTCCACACGAAGCAAACACGTGTAAATTTTTATCCATGTCCAGAATTTGGAAAAGAAAAATTTTGGGTTGAGATTTTTGAAAAAATCAATTATAAATATATTTTGTTCGTTTTTCACTTGTGTAAATATTGGAGGGTAAAATTTTAAAGAATTAATAATAATGAAATTCCAATTTCTCTGAATATAAATTTGCCCGAAAAATCATCGCTCTATATTTAAAGTCTTGCAAGTTTTTATAATTTTCATCCCTTTCTTCCCTCATTGAATTTTGCACGGTTTGATAATCAAGAAAGAAATAAGATTAGACCGGTCGCTGCGGAGAGTAAGCGATGAGAAAGAAAACAAAAATTAGACTACGAAGAATATACCGAGGGGTTGTTCGAGGTACGATAATCTATATATATATATATATATATATATAGTCCAGTCTCGTTTCTAGGCTCTCCTATATGTATACACTCTATATTTTATCTTGAGAGAAGCTCTCGAGCGAGAAGCGTCACGTGCGCGCGGAAGCCGCACGATCGTTCTAACGAAGCTCGATTTTTTTTCTCCCTTTCTTTTTTCTCACCCCCTTCATCCCCTGTTCTCTCCTTTACTGGGAGCTTTTTTTTTTT
The DNA here is from genome assembly GCA_963669185.1 of Dyspetes luteomarginatus. Taxonomy (NCBI): domain Eukaryota; kingdom Metazoa; phylum Arthropoda; class Insecta; order Hymenoptera; family Ichneumonidae; genus Dyspetes; species Dyspetes luteomarginatus. The sequence goes on along the minus strand of OY769911.1, from coordinate 18,363,528 downwards.
TTTAACTTAATATCCTACTTCATCCTGCGGCGCGGTTAACTGCGCCCATAATTTCTCGAAGCGTCAGAATGAATCGATCGTTGTGCAGGGGTGCTCTTTTTGTTCATCCCTTATTTTTTCTCTTTGGCTTGGTGTTTTTTTTTTTTTTTCCTCCTTCTTTTTTTTTCATTGGCCTACTCACTATATCCCACAGTGACGACCACGAGAGTGCAAAAGGTTATCTCTCGTGAATTTAAAAAAAATCATAACAAGTGAAAAAACATATGAGAAAAATAATATTTTAATTATTGGTGAAAAAAATTATTACAATTACACTCTCTATATAATCCGATTAAATTTCATAACACAATTTTAATTCATATTTATTAATTATGAAATTTTTTGTGCTTTTTATATCTCTCCATGTTTGCGTGAGATTTTATTTAATGTAATATTTTTCATTTTATAATATACCCCGTTATGATTGGTATTGAACACAATTAATTCATCGAGTTATTAAATATTTATAATAATGTTAATAAATTAACAAAAATATAACTTTTATAAATGTGGAAAATTTATCGCAAAATGCAGGGGAAAATGAGATAGAGGGAGAGAGAGTAAGTGCATCGATTATAGCAGCTGCGCACCCACGCGTCGATTAACCATCCGCATAATCAGACGTAATACACACACACACACACACACACACACACACACACACACACACACACACATATATATATATATATATAGAGCATACTACTCTCACGTATTCTGGTGTACATGAGCTCGTTATATACAAATCTATAGGGTCCATTCATGAATCTCGCGAGTACGTTGCTAAATTTAGATATTTCTGCAACGAACATACTCATATATGCGCCACGTATGGGTGGCGTCAGATCTTCAACCCTTCCTCCATGCTCGCCGTTAACGTAACGAGTCTCGTTTGTTTCTCATCATGTGGAGATAACAACGCCCCCCCCCCTCCCCCTCATATATATATATATATATATATATATATATATATATATATATATATATATATATAAATGAATGAAAAAAATTCTACAATTATGTAATTTCGTATAACTGAAAATACACGAAGCTGGGTCAATCCAATAAAAAAAAAAAAAATAGTAATAATAATAATAATAATATAAAAGGCAAGAAATATTATTTTGGGCAGAGTAAGAACCGTAAAATTTATTCCACAAATAATTTTTTATCCGTAGAATAATACACGATTTTTTTTCTCTCATAACCAGCATATAGTTAATAAAAACAACAACGAAAAACAATACATAAACATTATTAAATTAATTATATTTATGTTATATTAAATTATATCATGTACATTACGTATCGTGTACTCGTGCAAATATTGGTATCGAGGTCAGTGAACTTTTTCCCTTCTCGTATTTCGGAACAATTTCTTACCTGAAAGTGAAAAAAAAAAAAAAAAAAAAAAACGATTCGAGCTGTGAGCAAAACTCTCACATATGTCTTGATAAAGAGAAGAAAAAAAAATAGTCCCCAAAGTCGAGAATTGTTTGAGCGAAGAGAAGAAAAAAAAAAAAATCAAAAAACGAAGAAAAAAAAAATGTTGAGACCGCGTGAGACGTTTCCGCTCTACTTTTTTCTTTCCATTCTCATCTCTCTTTTCATCAGTGAGAAACTCTTGCGAAAATGTTGCCTCTTCTTGGGGGCCTGTACGAAAAACGGTCATGGTATGTACAAACTTAGGGCGGTTTGCGGATGTCCGGGGAGAGAGAGAGAGAGAGAGAGAGAGAGAGAGAGATGAAAATAGAGGAGAACGCGAGAGTAGGAGAAAGATGCTTTCTCTCTCTCTCCCTCTCTCTCTGCGCTACGAACTATAGGGCGCAGCCGCGGATACATCGATCTGTGTGGTTCTCTGCCGCTACTACTGCTGCTGCTGCTGCTGCTGCTGCCGGGCAGAGTACAGTGTCAGTCCCGCTCGAAGAGAATTTTAAGCGCGTACGCGCGCGCGCGCGCGCACACAAAATGTGGTGGAAGCTCGTGGTTTCCACCGTGGCTTTTAGTCGAGACTCGCGTCTCGATTCGGATGCAAAGTAAAATAAATGAATTGTACTGATTTAACCCAAAATTAACAAAAATTGTCCTTAATATCGTAATTGTAAAATTATTCTCGACCCTGAAATTGCACCTGTACATGTGTAATAAAAATTTTATGCCACATATAACGACTAATTTGGCTATATCAGTCGATGTAGCTTCATATATATATATATATATATATATATTATATTATATTATATATATATTTATATATATATTATACATATTATATTATATTTATTATATATATTATACATATTATATTATATTTATTATATATATATTTATATATATATATAGTTCTCTATAGCATGTAAAAATTAATGAAAAATTAATTAAACTAATTATAAAAATGCAACTGAAACAACAAAATATCTCGATGAATTGAACGCAAAATAAATTTAATACTCATTTAAATGTAATTCATTACAAAAGTAATGTCCTGTTTCAAGCGCTCTACGAATTGAAGCAAGTTCCAAAAGTATTAGTCTTACTCGTCACAAATTAATTTCACTGATTTTTTATATCTCGCATATATTTCCTATGTTTAGATTATTTGCCGTGGGCCAAA